>PVIJ01000437.1:0-293345 GCA_004024925.1 Scalopus aquaticus | reverse complement strand
AAAGGATGTGGAGAAAAAGGAACTCTTCTACACTGCTGGTGGGAATGTGAACTGGTCCAACCACTATGGAAAGCTGTATGGCGATTCCTCAAATTGCTAAACATGGAGCTTCCATACGACCCAGCAATCCCACTTTTGGGAATTTACCCAAAGGATACAAAAACACTAATCCGAAAGGATACATGCACCCGTATGTTCACTGTGGCACTGTTCACAATAGCAAAGGTATGGAAGCAACCCAGATGTCCAAAAATAGATGATTGGATCCAGAAGATGTGGTACATATACACAATGGAATACTATTCAGCATGGAAAGAAGATAAACACATGCAATTTGCAGCAACATGGATGGAATTAGAGGGGATCATACTCAGTGAAATAAGCCAGAGAGAAAGAGAAAAATATCGAATGGTTTCACTTATAACAGGACATAAGGAAACCAAATAGGAGAGAGACAATCAACGGGGTCGGGGGCGGGGGGGGAGGGGAGGCGGAGAAACACAAGGGACCATGGAGATGGATCACGGGTGAATTGGTGGTGGGCTACCCAAGGGGAATACAAAATGTAAAAGACATAAATAACAATAAAAATATATATATTTAAAAAAAAAGAAATTCCTTGTCTTTCCTAACTTGCTATAACAGCTTAATGTAGCTGTTAAATGGAGAAATCAGTGACTGGAAAAGGGACTAGAAAAGAAGGTTCTGGATTTTCTTCCAACAAGCTGATTAGTCTTTGACTATAGAAATCTTTTTTGCTTTAGCAATCTACAATCATAAACTTTTGAATAAATTTTTCTAATATTAAGGAAGGAAACTAGGTACTGGGTAATGCTCTGTGAACCAAACTGTTTATGTATATACTTTACTTCCAATACGGTATAAACTTATTCCTAGGTTTACAAACATCCATCAGTGACACAACTTTTAGAACTTAGTGCCTATTTATCAAATATAAATGTGTATAAGCTATTTCTAAAAGAAGGCTTCTTCAAATATTATATTCCATGCCAAAATCCAAATATCTTACATGTCAATCTTTCGGGTTAATGAGGTCTGTCAATATGTTGACAAATAGCTATCATTATCTTAATGGCATACACATAACAATATATGCAATACAACAGTTTTATAATGTTGCATAATAATATACAGTATATAAAATAAGTATATATAACATATAACAATGTAATAATTATATCTACTTATATTTTACACAGAACACTTATTCTAACATTATAAAATCAGAAAATATTTCTGGCCAGTACATGTCTATTATCTTACTATTATTAACTATACCAAAGTGCACAGCTTTTGTGAGAAATAACAAAATGAAGTACACAGAGTGTTGAATAGCATAGTGTTTCTTAGCATCACTATAGCCAAACTTGCAGGAAATGATATTGAAGATACCCTTTTTTAAGACTATAGAAATTGACACAGCAATGGATGGGGTAACAGCTTCAGCAAGACAATTAGCATTTTCAAACAATACATGCTGCCCTACAAATTACTTGTAATGTTTTATACGTGGAAAAGATTTTATCAACAAGAATCATATTCCCAGATACAAAATCTACCAATAGATATTGATCTATTCAATAACTAGCTAGAGACCCTTATTATGCAAGACCACTGTTTAGCAGTGAGCAAACTTGGTCAATGCACTGCTTTTTCCTCCCCCAAGGCTATTCCACATATGCAATGAGCTACAGCTAAGAGGAAATAATGCTTTGGAGCAATAAAAGTCAGTCTGACCAGAAGATTTAAACTTTACATATTTTGATCTTAAGGCAATGAAAATACATAGTTAACTTAACAGGAAAATGTACACCTGATGTTCATATGTACTTACTGATTAGGAGTTCCAGGTGGAGATCTTGACGGAAGGCTTTGTGTTTCTAATCTGTCATCAGACACTGAATTTCTACTTACTACTTCCCAATCCATTAATTTCCGTGCCAAAGGCTTACTTGGGGATCTGCAGAAATAGTTTAAATAAAATATGTAAAAAAAAAATTTTAATACCCCAAACTGTGAAACCAAATCTTAGAATCTGTCTCAATCATATAACTAGATGAGTAAGCATAAAGACTTACTTGTAATAAGTCAACACATTTGCAGGCTATTTATCAAGTAATTTCCTAAGAAAATACATTTGCTTTAGATGAAGGAAGGAAGGAAAAGCTAAAAATAGGGAAGTAGAGAAAAGGAGAAGAAACAATAAAAGGAAAGACAAAGGAAAAAAAAGTGAGGGAATAGTTGGTTATCAAAAGTTTTCTAAGGTTATTATAAACATTATAGATATTGCCTAAACCTAACTTCAGAGTTTTGGTGACTCTTATCTTGGGATGTATGAAATTATCAATTTATCAATTATCAGTATGTCCTGAATGTCCTTAAATCTAAATTGATCCTGTGCCTCAATGAGAACAAGGCAAAAATAAAATAAAATTAATTTTATTTACCTCTTTAAACATAGCAGGGGCCTGTGAATTTTTGCACTCCAAAAAATTATTGGAAGAAGTTTGACTAGTCTGTCTCATGACAGGAAACAGAATATGCTTTCTTAACCTATCTATATACCAGGAGCTAAACTTGTGATAAATATGAGAACTAAGTGACTTTTTCAGAAGATACTGATCTTTGTGGAGATTAAAACCTCTTAGAATTTAGGTAAGTTAACACCGAAATCATTTGTTTGCTAGCAAATTCTGATAATGGCCAAATTCATGAAAGATACATGCATGTAGAGTTAGTAAGAAGGCTAATAATGAACTGAGCTATTGATATAAAAATAAATACTTCAATTAAAATATTAAATACATTATTTCTAAAAATAAAACAACAAAGTACATACAATAAATCATCTTGTAAATGATTTATTTTATATTTTAGTAATAAATTCACTGAAGAACACAGCTATATACTAGACCAAAAAAGCAGGGTAATACTGACCAAGAATATATAATAAAATTTATGTACTAGTAGGAAGCATTAAAGTAGTTATCAGAATCCGCTCACCATCCCACACCTCTGGCCTACACCCCAGCTCTTCTATGCACAAATACATAAATCTTAAAAAAAAAATCGTAAAAAATAACATAATCATCAGTAGGGATCCTGAATCCTAGCTTTGACCTTCCACTAGACAACACATTTAAGTTTCTACATCTAAATTTATAATGTGTGATGCTGAAGCCCTTCCCTACCTCCTGAGTCTCATGATTTATGAATACCTAAATTTTTAGTGTAATGGCTTAGTCAATTTAATTTTACTAAACCACGAGTAACTTAAATTACTTATGAAGTGCCTGTCATTTCAGGTACTCATAACCAAAGCCTTTTTAGTTTGGCCTAGTGGCTCTTACTTTAAGAACATTTAACATTTCCTACACAGATAAATTACTGATTTAAAAATGCACTAGCTCAGATTACATTTTACAAAGTTAGTGAATTCAAAATAATTTAGCATGAACATATCCCACTACCATGGGTTTAAATTACAGAATTTATGCAGACAACTCAGGATACCATTCAGTATGACCCCCTCGTACAGTAGTGCAAACATTCCTCAGTCACAAAGCAACGAAAATAAACTCTATTATTTCAGCATTAGATTTGTTTAAATGAGGTACAGATTATAGAAAGAAACCACAGCATTTATGCCCTCTCTGTTAATGTTAATTCTTAATATCAAAAACTATTTTTAACATATTAGACTATAAAATGTAAACTGAAAGAGAGTCCATTAACTATAGTCAGGAGATCAACTACTTTCATTTTCTAAGAGAGGGAAAAGTCATTTGAAGGCAGAAAATATCCCAATACTCACCTAACATCAAGTTTCAGAACACTTTACTGTTGTTGATAACTGAACATGGTTGGAAACACTTTGCATTTTAAACTCAATTTCAGGTATTTTATTTCATTAACAGTTTTAACCTCAGAGACCCACCCACTCAAGCTTGCTGTCTATATTTCCTGTGAAGTGTGGAAATTTCGGAGAAAAAAATACCACACTTCATCAATGTGTTTGCAATGTGGTAAATTTATTTTTTGACCATGGTACTTTATTTTTCTGTTGCATGGGAACGTTCTTTTGCTTTCTTCTTAGATATTATACGACAATTAAAAAAGTGTGAAAGCAATTCAGAGTTGATATATCAGAAAAACTTAAATGTCTATTATGGCTGAAAGAAAACCCCTTAAATGAAAAGTTTAAGGAGAAGTATTTTCTATTTATATTGCCAATTACAATACCAAGAAGTGGGAGAGAAGTCTAGAATTCACTAATACGTTAAGAAGTAACTGAATTATTGCAAAAACTTTTAGAGTGTTGTAGTAGACAAGAATCAGGTCATCATCATAAGATTCTGATATATTATAAAAGCAATCCCAGAAAAACCTGGGTCTTTCTGAGCTAGCAGGATCATTACAAAAGTATTATTAAAACCTTGTCCCATTTGATGACTTATTTCAAGGAGGTTTCATAAAATTCCTGCATAATGAAAGAAGTAGGAGCAGAGCAGAAATTTAGAGCTGAGCATATCAGAATAGATCTACCACTCATTGAATAATATATTTGCGTATTTATTTAATAAAATAATCTATGTCAAACAACTTCACATTTTAATAAGGCATACATGAATAATGAACTTAGGGATCTAAGTATCTGTATATTTCTCAAGACATTAAATTATTAAGATTAACATTTATAGTTATTTGCAGGTGATAACGACATTCATGTATATACTTATGAATTGGTATTATCATATTAGGACATCATTCTATATTTTGTTATCAAATAACAAGTCCAATAATTTTATAAATACTAAGTGAGTAAAAAAGCTACGCCTACTGCTAGGAAAATAAGAAGTGTAGACATTTTGTTACGGTGCAGTAAATAGCAAGAATCAGAAAAATATTTATTTTTATTTTATTTTTAATTTTTTTCCTTGTCAATTTGTTTTACTCATTTATTTTTATTTTAATAATTTATTCATTTAGTTGTGGTAACATTAGGATCCTCCCCACCAGGTCTCACCACTGTAGGGTACCCACCACCAAATCACCCATAGTCCATTATACTTCCTTCCCTCTTTGTTTCTGCCTCTCTCTCACCCTCTGCCCTCTTTAGATGTTTCAGTTGTCCAGTCAGTTTTCAGGGATTCATTTTTAAGGTAGTCTTTCTCTGATTCTTAGTTTGGTTTCTCCTATATTCCACCTGGTATTTACAACACCATCCAGTATTTATCTTTACCTTTCTGACTTATTTCACTTAGCATTCTCTCTTTCACCTCCATCCACATTGCTGCAAGTGGCAGGAGTTTATCTTTTTTGATTGCTGAGTAATGTTCCACCACATATATGTACCACATCTTCTTGGTCCACTCATCTGTTTTAGGGAATGTAGGTTGTTTCCGTATGATGGCTGTTATAACTAATGCTGCTATGAACATTGGGGTGCAGGTTTCCTTTCGAATTAGTGTTTTTGTATTTTTGGGATAGCTACATAAGAGAGGAATTGATGGGTCGTATGGCAGATCCATTTTCAGTCCTATGAGAAAGCTCCACACTGCTTTCTGCAGAGGCTGGGAGAGTCGACATTCCTACCAACAGTGTAAGCGGGTTCCTTTTTCTCCACACACCCTTGCTAGCACTTGTTTCTGCTCATTTTGATATGCGCCATTCTCACTGGTGTAAGGTGGTATCTCCCTGTGGTTTTAATTTGCATTTCCCTGATGATAAGTGATGATGAACATTTCTTCATGTGCCTATTGGTTATCTGTTTATTTTGATTTTAACAAGTCTAAAAGGAGTGCTGAAAACAAGATACACTACTAACAACTAAAATAAGTATATTTAAAATAAAAAATGAAGTTCATAGAAACTAAATTATTTCTTTCTAAAGAGTATCACAAGGAAAACAATTTCAAATTAACATTTTACTGTGCATTTTATCTTTGTACAATTCCTTAGTACTTTCTAACTAGAAATAAGACCATTTAAAGTGTAAAAGGGAGGATTCTGAATGATTTTGGTAACCCTATTTATTAGGGTGGGTATCTCTGGGCTTTCTTTTAATCTCCCTTCTGATATAATCAGGCCAATAATATGACACCAAGACATGTTTAATACAGAAATAGATATATTTCTCTCATAAATCTAAAAAATAGGACATAAGAATTAATTTCAAAACTTTTAAAAACAAATGTCAAACATTTAATTGTATGATTTAACTTCAAGTAAACTTGTTATGACAAAATGATACAGTACTAACTAAATCCTTCCTATAATGAGGCATATTCATTGACAGTTCTTTGTAGATCACTGCAAATACATAAAAAGTGTTTCATTTTTTTTTGTTTCAAAAGTTCTTACTCAAAATATTATATTATTTACTATTTTTTCTTATAAGCAGTCAGGGAGTAGTACTGGCACTCTCAGGTAGTGTCGGCAGTGACAGACTGTTGGCAGGGGAGTGGCAGGGTAAAGGGAAGAATCATAAAGTTAAACCTAGAGTTTAGGATGGGAAGATTTATTGTCATTATAAATGACTGTATATTTAACATAAAAGAAAATGCCTATGGTATACAGGAATACTCTCACTTTAAGTGATTAAAGCAAACAACAAAAAGTATGACAGTTCTTAAAATCAAATACACACACACACACACACACACACACACACATATATACATGGCAAAATCTTGAATAGTACATACCAAAACATTTTTAAATGCCTGCATTGTGTTTTTATGTTATCTGGCATTATTACAGTTTTTAAGAAATAATGAACTATCACTTAAATAAATAGGGGGGAAAAAGGGCAACTTTTGTTTTGGAGGAAATAAAAAACCCCAAAACTTTTTTACTCCAGAAACACAAAGCAGAAAGGTCTTTTGAATAAAGACTAAAAGGAAAATTAAGTAAAAGTCAAAAGCAAAAGTTTCTCTCATTTAATAAAACTATTGCCTCCATTGGCAGTAGATACTAACCACATTATTTCCTTAACTTATGGTCTTATCATCCTCTTTAAGCCATTCTTCCTGAAAACAAACTAATTCATTTAAAAAAGACCTACCATTTTTTGCATTTTACTGTAAGATCTGGGGTTATTACAGTGGAGAAAACATATAAAAACATGACCATCCCCTTTCCATTACAAATTTGTTCTCTCCCCTGTATTCCCTGTCTGTTTTATGTCACTCAAATATGACAATCTTTCCACATACTCCTGTCTCAAACATACCGCTATCCAATTCATCAACAACTTTTGTGTGGTCTAGCTATAAAATGCTCCACAAATTCATTTCCTCTTCTCCATTTTATCACCATGTTTTAGTTCAAGCCTCATAGTAATCAGCTGGATTACAGCAATAACCTTATAATTGGTCTCTGGATACCCAGCCTTTATTTGGTAATCCATTCTTTACCCATGTGCATAAAACTATTTTCTAAAACAAATCTGATCACATAATTTCACAGGTTAAAAAAACAAATCTGATCTATAACAGATTAAAAAAAGTGAAGATAACTAAATGGTATTTAAATAAAAGGTAGCTTATTTCTTAACAATTTGACTTAAAAATGTATGGAAACAGGCAGGATAATAGATGAAAAGAACTATTATATTTCTCAAAAATACTAAGGGGGAAAAAAACCTTCCAACAAAATGCTATGTTAATAATTTAATATTTGTTCAGTCTAGTCAGAATTACAATGCTTGGCACAGGTTAACTTAATTCATGTGAAAAAAGAAAATGAATGAATAAACTAGACAAACTATTTATTTCATTAGTACCAAAACATTACTCATTGTTTAGTTAAAGAAGTGATCATGTGAAAATACTGTAATCATATTTAGAAAAGGGGTTTAGTAAGTAATCTTCCTTTAAAGAAATTCAATTTCTTTAAAGAAATTCATGCTGTAATATACAGCATGACAACTACAGTTAATAGTACCATGCTGTACATTTGAAAGTTGTAGAGAGAATAGATCTTAAAAGTTCTCACTACAAAAAATAAAATTTTGTTACCATATTATGGGGACAGAGACTAGATTTATTATGGTTATCATTTTGCAAAATATAAAATATTGAATATCTGAAGCTAATATGTTATATGCTAACTATACAGCAATAAAATAAAATAAAAATTCAGATGCTGAAATATAAGTGGCTTACCTTGCAAAAACTCTGTCTTTATTTGCCTTTTCTTTGCCATACTGGACTGACTGGACTTCAGTTCTCCCACTGAAATACACAAATATGTACAATAATAAACTTTAAAAGGGAACTATAAGGTAAAATGACAACACAGAACATATCATAATTTCAGAAGTGACAAGGTATTTCTAGCAGAGAAAAGGAAGCAGATGGAAAAAGTGGATTACATTCAAGTTCTACCTCAAGGAAGTATAATTACAGTTCTTCCACTAGTAACCAAAGATAAGTTGATAGAAATTTCATTTTCAAATAGTTCTCTATTTAAGAGTGAATATGAGAGAAATAATTTTTCATGAGTAGAATTCCTTCTCTGCTATGCCTTGGAAAGTTCCTCCAGATAAATTACTATGTCCTGGCTCATCCAAGCCCTCATTTCAAAGCTCTGCAATTTATAGCTAGTGTCTCTACTGAAACATTCTGTTTAAGCCACTGCTTTTGAATTTTGGGGCTGCCTTTACTACCCTCAGGGGGAAGGTTGCAGGAATACAAAATTTTGGCATGGTATATCCTGTATACCAACTTTAATAAGCTGTAAAAGAGCTTTATGCTGTTATTTATTACTGAGGTTATAAATTGGGCGTTTATAAATGTTTGAGGTTTACAATATAAAATTATTTTTGGCTACATCGAAATATTTTTGTTCTCACTATATGAAATGAATTAAATAACACATAGTGGTATAACTTCTTTATTGATGATGAAAATCTTTGTGAAGCAGAAACAAAAAAAATGAATATTTTACTAAAAGATCATGAACAACTTTTTCTATGTGATTCTTACCAGGCTGCATTTAAAAACTAGTTTTAATGGGCCTTGTAAGAATTCCATTGGTGAGACTCACATCAAGGAGGGTTTCAGAGTGGTCAGTTCTCGCAAACTGCTGCAAGACCCTGCCAGAGCCCACCCAGACTGACAAGACACCAGACGCTTGTCAGAGAGGGTGTCAGAGCACCAGACGCCTTGCTATCTCCTGTAAAATCCCGCCCAGATAGCCAGGACCTCCACTATGCTGCAAGTTCATATATGCTCTGAGGAAGTACCCAGCTATGGAATCCACCACCTGGTAAAAGTGCAGAAGAGAAAGTGAGGAAGACCCACATCCAATAGAAGCCCCACCGAAAGCAGAGCAAACATAAAAACAAATAATGAGGAGGAAAAAAATTACAAATGGCCAATCAAGTCCTCAGGGGAACAATACACCACAAAAAGAAAGGAAACCAATCTCCATAACCCAACAACACAGACTTGAAAGAGCCTTTCTTCCTACCAGATAAAGAATTCAAAACTGCCATAATCAAGAAAATCAAGAATACAAAGAAAGCTCAGAAAAAGTAGAAAACTCATAAAAAGAAAAAGAAGCTAGGAGAAATACAATTAAACAACAATAGATCAAGACTGAATCTCTAAATAAGAAAATAACAGAACTGTACGAAATAAAAGGTCAATAGAGGAGGAAAAAATTCTGGGAAAGTCATAAAAGTAGAATAGAGCAAATGGAAGAATGAATTAGTAATCTCAAAGATGCAGATACAAAAAGAATGAAGATAGAGAGCTACAAAGAAAAAGAATGAAGAAACACTTCAAAAATTATCTGATACTATGAGGAAAGGGAATAGAAGAGTTACAGAAGAGACAGAGAAACATGAAAAATTATTTAAGAGAATTATCAAAGAAAACTTCCCAAACTTGAAGAAGGAAGTGAATACAGAAATACCTATACTGTTCAAACTCTTTAAAAAAACTGAGAAATACTTCCAAATACATTTTATGAGGCCAACATCACACTAATACTGAAAACAAACAAGGACAAGACAAGAAAAGAAAACTATGGACCAATCTCCCTAATGAACACAGACACTAAATGCTCAATAAAATCTTAGCAAACTGAATCCAACAATACATCAAAAGGATTGATTATACACCATGACCAAGCGGAATTTACTCCAGGGACACAAGGTTGGTTCAACATTGAAAGTCAGTCAACATAATTCACATCATCAACAAAAATGAAAAAAAAACCCATTATATCATATCAGTAGACAGAGAGAAAGCATTTGATAGTTCAACATCCCTTTGTGATGAAAGCCCTTCAAAAACTTGAGATAAAAGAAATACATTAACATAATAAAAGCCATATGTTGCAAACCCACGGCAAGCATCATTCTCAATGGAGAAAAACTGAAAGCCTTTCCACTAATACGTGGTACAAGACAAGGACGTACACTCTCACCACTACTATTCATCACAGTACTGAAAGTCCCAGCTAGAGCAATTAGGCAAGAGAAAGACAGAACTGGAATCCAAATTGGGAAAGAAGATGTAAAGCTACCATTATTTGCAGATGACATGCTAAGATATAGAAATAATCCTAAAAAAACAAAGGAAAAATTAATTAAAACAATAAACCAGTTCAGTGAAGCAGCAGGATATAAAATCAATACATAAAATTCCATAGCCTTCTTATATGCAAACAATCATTTAGAAGAGGAAAAACTAAGAAAATCATCCCATCTACAAGTGTACAAAAAAAAACTTAAATACTTGGGAATAAACTTAACAAAAGAAGTGAAGGACCTATACAAGGAAAATAATAAAACATTGTTAAAAGAACAGAAGACACAAAGAAAGAAAAAGATATTCCCTTCTAATCAACTGGAAGAATCAACATTAAAATGGCCATCCTACCTAAAGCAATTTATAGATTCAATGCAATTCCGGTAAAAATCTCACTGGTGTTCTTAAAAGAAATGAACAAATATTGCTGAAATTCATATGGAATCAGAAGAGACCCTGAGTAGCCAATGCTCTCCTGACTAAAAAGGGGAAGAATAGGGGCATTACACATCCAGATTTCAAACTGTATCACAAAGCCACAACAATTAAAACAGCATGACACTGGAACAAAAACAGACTCAAAGTTCAATGGAATAGAATTGAAAGCCCAGAAATAAAACCACTCATATCTGGTGAACTACTTTATGATAAAGGAGTAAAGAACATACCCAGGAACAAGGAAAGTCTCTTCAACAAATTGTGCTGAGAAAATTGAACTGCCATATGCAAAAGAATGAAACACTATCATACACCATGCACAAAAAATCAACTCAAAATGGATAAAAGACTTGGATATAAGACATGAAATGATAAAATATATAGAAGAAAATATAGGCAAACTACTCCATGATATAAATGTCAGAAACACCTTTGAGAGCCCATCTCCAGAAACAAGAAAAACAAAGGAGAATATAAACAGCTGGGACTGTATCAAACTAAAAAACTTCTATATAGCAAGAAACAGTAAGTAAAATGAAGAGCAATTCCACTGAATGGGAGATAATATTTACACAGCATACATCTGGTAATGGACTGATACTGAAGACATACAAGAAGTTCATGCAACTCAACAAAAACAAATTAAATAACCCAATCTAAAATGGGCAGAAGAGCTAAACAAACACTTCTCCAATGAAGAAATGCAAATGGCCAACAGACATATGATAAAATGCTCATCATCACTTGTTATTAGAATCACAATGAGATACAGGTGAGAAGGGCACATATTAAAACAAGGAGAAACAACAAGTACTGCCAAGGAACTGGAGAAAAAAGAAGCCACTTATACTGCAAATGGGAATGTAAACTGGTTCGGCCACTATAGAAAGCTGTGAGATGGTCCCTCAAAACACCGAAATTGGATCTACATACATACAATCCAGCTACTCAACTCCTAGGAGTCTACAGAATGCAAAAACACCAATTTGAAAGGAAACTTGCAACTCTATGTTTACTGCAGCACTATTCACAATAGCCAAGATATGGAAACAGCATAAATGCCCCCAAACAGATGAATGGATCAACAAGATATGGTATATATACATAGTGGAGTACTACTCTGTGATGAAAAAAGATTCAGGAATGGAGCTGGAAGCACTGATGCTAAGTGAAATGAGTCAAGAGGAAAAAAAATATCAGATAACTTCACTTATACATGGAATATAGAAAAACCAAGCAAAGAGTCAGCCAAAAACAAACCTTGAAAGCTAACCATAGATAAGAGGCATCCATGAGGGGTGGGGATAGGAGGTGCTGAAAACAGAGTCGGGGAAAAGCACAAGGGAATATGTTGCTGGACTATGGTGATTTGGTGGTGGGAGAACTAAGGTGACCACACCTGAGGGGAGAAATAATAGTCTGTCTAAAACTTAACAATCACATGAGAAAAAAGGAATTTTAAAAAAATTTTAAAGCCCTCCCCACCAAAAAAGAATTCCATTGGCAAAATTCTTCAAATTTAGCTATCCCTGAAAAGATAGTTCCCTTCAAAAAAAAAAAAAAAAAAAAAAAAGCTATCACAAATAAATAAGACAATTTTAAGAATAAGTATCTGGGATTAGTATTCGATAAGTAGATCTGATTTTGCCAGTAAGTACAT
Source organism: Scalopus aquaticus (assembly GCA_004024925.1). Taxonomy (NCBI): domain Eukaryota; kingdom Metazoa; phylum Chordata; class Mammalia; order Eulipotyphla; family Talpidae; genus Scalopus; species Scalopus aquaticus. Next base: position 280,682 of record PVIJ01000437.1, on the reverse strand, counting down.
CTGATTTGCCTAATAGCTGCTGTGAACTCTTTATAATAAATGAGTTAACAGTTCATAAATAAAAAAGCAAAGCAACTGCTCATGTAAATAGATCTTGCTTTTTACAAATTAAATAAAGGTGTGTTAGAGCAAAGAAAAGTTTTCTTACAGCTATTTAACAAAGATGCAATGAAAATTATGATATGTTCACATAATGTTCAGCAGAGAAGGTCTGGAATAAATATCTCTGCCACTGATTTGGTCAGTCTTGATATGCAATGGCTGGTATATACAACACCTCAATAAATGTTAGATATTTATTGTTATTGTATTGTTGTTGTTAATAATGTTATTATTATTATTACTAATAACATTAGTAATATACTGAGAAGCAATATAGACTATAAATATATTTGATTTACCTTAGAAAACTATAACCTGGAATTTAGTCAATAGAACAGGTTTCTCAAGTCTGATAATATTACAAGAACCAACAGAATGTTTTACTGATAGGCAAGAGACCCTATTCCACACTATTAATCAACCTCAGTAAGTATGAGTAACAAAGATTCTGTAGCTCAATAAATTAAATTAGACCTTTATTTTAAAAGTAGGAAAAATCCAACACTTACCAGTACCGGAATTTTGAACCTAATGTAAAATAATGTGCAAAAAAATTCTTTTGAGGTGGAAGTGGTCTGTCCAAACGGAAAAATGTGTGATGTTCTACGCATGCTTTCCACAAATTTTTACATGCTCTGTAATTCACCATATTAAATCCCAATAATGTTTCTCTAGACTCATGCTGTAATAAATGACAAAATGACAATGTATCAGGATCTAAATGCTCAATTAAATTTACTTTTCACAAATAAATATTTTAGTCTTAAAAACATGAATCCCTATAGCATACTTTTTACTGATCCAATAAGAATGCATAAAATAAATGGAAAAGTCTACAAAACATAAACCTTGTTCAGTAATACTACAACTCTTAAAACATAGTTAGAAATGCTTAAAAAAGTTATATGTATCTGTCTTCAAAACTTACTAGCTATAATCTGTTTCTAAGTAACAATAAGTGTTGGCTTAGATACAGAGAAAAGGAAACTCTCCGACATTGCCGATGGGAGTGCAAACTGGCCCAGCCCTTCTAGAAAGCAGGATGGAGTTGTCTTGAAACATTAAACTATGGATCTGCCATCGAACCAGTAATTACACTCATAGGCAGCTATCCAAAAAATTCAAAAACACTAATTCTCCCATGTTTATTGCAGCATTATTTACTATAGCCAAATTATGGAAACAACCTATACATATCCCAGAACAGATGAGAATATACCCCAAGATGTGGTATACACACACACACACACACACACACACACACACACAAAGGGGTACTACTCAGTGATCAAAAAGACAAACTCATGTAGTTTATGGCAACATGAATGGAGCTTGAAAGGCTAAAGCTAAGTGAAATAAGTCAGAAAGAACAGGATAAAATACCAGATAGTGTCACTAATATGTGGACTATAAAGTAACTGAATTCACAGTCATATAAAGGCAACCTAAAAAACTAACCCTTGATAGCTGACTACGGAACTGAGACACCAAAGGAGGAGGGGGTGGGAGAGGAAAAGAACAGGACGGGAGGGAGGTATAAAGGTCTATGGTAGTAGAGTATGGGCAAGATGGTGGTGTACTCACTGTGGTTGTTATACCTGATGGGGATACCCCAATGTCAACTCAGTTAAACATAAATGAATTTTTAAATAAAGAGTAGCAAAGAAAACAACCCTTTTTCCAGAGAACAGCCATTTTGTCATTAGGAAAGGCTCAGGGAAATGTACAGCATACTTGAACTGAAGGCGAAACAGCAACCGTGACTAAGCCTTTGTGTAGAATCAGAGTGAAAACGGAGCAAGTGGGTACCACAGGGAAGGATCAGTAAAGGAAGTGATGACCAATGGCCTTTAGAATAGGGTACGGAAGTGGGATTTAATTTAAGAGAACTAGGAAACCACTGTAAGGAAGGTGATCTCCAACTTCTTTCAATTATTAGATTTATATAACTTCTTGTAATGGTTGTAGAAAGAAATCAGTAAGCTAACTCCAACTGACTTCTCCTAAATAAAGTGAGCTTTATTTAGTTTCATAGGGGTGGTATTAATGTTCTACACATTGATATTCTACATATAATATTTTATGTCATACACAAATCAAAGTCTAGACTTAGTATCTGTATACTTTTCTGTTTTATTTCATTAAAAACTCTCTTGAAAAAACTATTTTGTGAGCATATATGAGAAACATTCTTATGGAATATATCAATTTCTTCTGATAAAATGCACTGATTCAAATACATTTTTATGCTTTCAAATATACATTTTATGCACATATACATACATAAACCTTGAAATCTGCATTACTCTGTTAACATTCTAACAAATAGTGGAAGCCAAAGTGTAGGTTAGCCCAAACTGATTAAATCATTTACAGGATAAAATTCTTCCTAGTACTGTATTTGAACAGTTACTCGACATGTACTTAATATATATATATATAAAGAAAATTACCACTCTAACAAAGGGAGGAAATACACTAAACACTCATGAAGTAAAACGAAACTGAACACTAAAAAAAAAAAAAAAAATGAACACTAATGTTCTCTAAAATGAAACAAGCTTATATATTAAAGAAGGTGCTGTAGATTTAGTAGAGAAAAGAACATACAAAATACTCAGGTACTCTCCTCATGAATGGACTTTGGGGACTATCAATGAACAGCAGGATTGAGAAATCAGTTTTTAAGTTCAAGACACAACAGAATAGATATCTAGAAGAACTTAAATTCAGAATCACAGAAACTGGGGAAATAGATATACTTTCATAAAATGTGAACTTAGCAAACAATTATCTATAGGATTAATAATACTTTTATTTGCACTAAAAGTTCTGTCATGGGGCCTCTCTGTTGGCTTAAGGGTTAAGTCTCAGAGTTACTACTGGGATAGCTGTGATGGCCTGAGTTTGATCCCGAGCCAGTGAGCTGGCCCACATATGGTGTAAAAGACCTCTCCTGTCTCACCTGCTACTCCCCTTAGCAGTGTATTTCAGTAGATCTGCCTGTTCTGCTCCCCACTCTGTTTCTGGTGAATCCTCTCACCCCCCCCCCAAACATCTGGTCTACACCCTATTTCTTCTACACAAAATAAATAAAATTTTAAAATCTTAAAAAATAAAAGTTCTGCCATGAATGGTCATTTTTAAAAATATTTCTTTTGTATAATAACTGTTAGCTAAATACTTACCAATTCTTTCCTAAGTTGAATAAAAAACTGCTTGCACTTAAAAGAAATCTTTACAATCTTCAACCTGGATAAAAAGAGAAGAGAATGAATTCTGGTATTTAAATTACTGAAATAAAAATGTAAATACTAATGAATTAAGAAAATAATTACCAAAATAATCCTTTAGTGTATATCCTCTAAAGTCTAAACATTTAATTATAAACAAACACACACACAGAGTAAATAAGAATGTAAGGTTTTTAGTTTTTCATGGAAAGATTATCTGAATATTTTTGAATATCTGAATATCTGAATGCTACATTTTCCAATTTTACAGCTAAAGAAGTAATCATCACACACTAAAATTTCAAGAAATATCAGTAACACAGTTACTTACTCTTTAAATTTACAAGTAGTTTTTTGTTTCCACATGTAAAATGCTTGGAAAGTACTACTCCATCCTAACAATTAGTAAGAAGCTGATCAGACTAAAAAAATCACCAATTACTCTTCTCAATCCATAAGAGAGAGAGAGAGAAGGGCATAGGGCAAACTGCTGCCCCCAAGATTTGAGATCAATAAGATGAATACAGGCAATTACAGCCTACCACAGCTGAAAATCAGGAGCAGAAACTGCCAGATGTTTCAATGCTGGGATAGAAAAACCTGACCTATGATTTACAAATCACTGGAGGCTCAGTATGGACAACTCTAAGAATTAAAAACCCCAGGGGAAACCCCATCGTTAGATGTCTCTCTTACTATTCTGAGATTTAACTCCAGGAGCTCAACCAGGTCCCCACAGTCTATATTGGAAGTAAAAACCTCTGGTTTCTGGTAGGGGAAGGGAAAGTAACTATTTAGAAGTAAGCTGAACACTCTGTTCTTCTTAACAAGGTCTACCTTTAGAAAAACTAGTTAACCAAAGTGTAGTCTGCTGGAGTATTATCAGAGCCCAATCAAGCTGGGAAGGGAAATGCCCAACACCAGCCTACTCTAAGCCATCCTGTCTCACTTGATCTATGAAAGAAATAATAGATCTGCAGGGCTTCATTAAAATTAAAAACTTGTGCTCTACGAAAGGCAATACAAAAAAAAAATTGGAAGATAAATCACACTGGAGAAAATAATTGTAAAAGAACTCTTAAGACTCCTCAATAAGAAAACAAACAATGTGATAAAAAATGGGCCAAAGATTTTAAGAGATGTCTCATCAAAAATAACCAGTGGCAAATAAGTATAAGAAAAGATGATCTATATCATGTATCATCAAGGAAATGCAAAGCAAAACAGTGAGTTTATGTACAGAATATCTGAAGTATGGAACACTGATAATACCAAATCCTAGTGAGGATGTGGAGCAACAAAAACTCTCATTTTCATGGGAATACAAAATGATACAACCATTTGGAACAACAGTTTGTAAGTTTCTTAGAAAACTAAGCAAACCTGTACCTTTACCTAAAGGAACTAGGAAGGAACTTATGTCCTAATAACAGATGTTACCAGGAATTTTATTCATACTTTGAAAACATGGGAGGCAATCAAGATGTTCTTCAGTAAATGAATAGATGTTGTTATCAAGACAATGTAGTACTATTTAGCTCTACAAAGAAGTGATGTATTAAATCATGAAAAGATATGAGAGAAACTTAAATGCATATTACTAAGTGATAAAAGACAATCTGAAAAGACTTCTAAATGGATGACATTCTGGAAAAGGCAAAACTATGAAATAAAGAGATCAGAGGTGAAAGAGACAGGAGTGAGAAAGATGATTAGAGCAGAGAGCAGACTTAGGGGAGTAAAAAACTACTGTGTATAATATTATAATTATGGACATAGATTTTTACAAGTCCATAGAATGTACAACACCAAGAGTGAAAAATCAATGTATATTGTGGACTTGAGTGATTATGATGTCAATGTAGCAAAAAATGCACAATTACAGTGAGTGATGTTGCTAATGGAAGAAGCTATGTATGTGTGAGGGTAGGAAACCTCTATACCATCCTCCTAATTTTGTTGTGAATCTAAAATTGAAAAACCAAAGACTTACAAACAAAAAACTGTAAGCAATATTGGAGAAAATACGCAATATTTCAAGGCTTTATGTAGAGACCCTAAAAACACTTTCTAGTGAATTTTAAGGAGCATAATGATTTTTAAATTTTATCTTTTACACTGTCTTTATTCTTATATGCAATTCATATATGCTATAAAAGGGGATTCTCAAATATTCACTAGTGTAATCTCAGCAACCTAGATTTGCCTTCTTATTTTAATGTTATAATAAATGATAGAGATGTTTTTAAATCTTTAGTCCTAAGGTCTTAAGGTCAAGTGATACAATCTTACATAGTGAAACATCTCTGGGATTCTGGACAAATTTTCTAATTAAAGTTTCATGGTACTTCTAAGTTTGGCTCTTTATGTCTCATGGCCTTACTACTCATTCAATATGTTCTCAGCAGAAAAAGAAACAAAGAGTTAAAAAGAGTGGACAAAGTACCTGAGCTAAGGGAGTCCATCAAAAAGACAAATATTAGACTAATCCAGAAGAGATAGAAGGGGGCATAAAATTTATTTAACTAAATAATACCAAAGAGCTTCCCAAACCAGGGAAAGACTTAGACATACAAGTTCCTGAAGTTAACAGATCACTTTTGCATTACAATACAAAAAGATCTTATTTGAGATATAATTAGAAATTGTCAAGAATCAATGATACAGAAAACATCCTGAAGGTATGTAAGGGGAAAAAAAGAATGCAATATATGAAGGAATCCCCAATAAGTTATTACCAGATAAACTCAGCAGAAACCCTACAGGCTAGAAGAGAGCAGAAAGACACTCAAATTGCTGAAAGATAAAAAAAAAAGCCAACCAAGAATAATTCATCTGGCAAAGCTAGCCTTCAGATATGAAAGATAATAAAGGTTATCACAAAGAAAAGCTGAAAGAGTTCATTACTACTAGATATGCCTTGTGAGTAAAAATGAAAAGATGTTAATGAAAAATATACAGGCAGAAATTAAATATTATAATAGGATGGTATGTTGACCACTAAACTATAGTATAAATGTTAAAGAGAGTAGTAAAAATAACTATAACTACACTAAGTTGTAACAAATACACAACATTAAAAAAGTCAATTGTGAAATCAGTAAATATATGAGAGTAAGGTAGGTGGAGCTTTTGTAGGTAGTTGAAGGTAGTAAGTTACTATCAGTTTGAAATAGAACTTTTCTAAGAGGTTTTATTTAAACCCTGTCGTGTAAATAGAAACCTAGATTATGTCCATTAAAGACAAAGAAAGGGGCAAAAAGATAATGTCACCAAAGAAAACAATTTACAAATGTTATCAGAAACAGTGGGAAAAACAAATAATTGAAATGTAATAATACAACCAGAATGAATGTAATAATGGACATTAGAAAGTACTTAACATATCAATAATTACTCTAAATGGAAATGACTGAATACAATCAAGGCAAGAGATAAAAAAGCAAGCAAAAACCAAATGTATTCTATCCACAGAGACTCACATCAGTTTTAAGAACACACAGTTCCCTAATTGAACTCGATATACACAAACCTCTTCTATATTTCCTCTTCACTGAGAAAAATTTCAATTCATTCCTTAAAAAAGATATCTAATATCAGAGTTATCAAAGTTTTCCCTGGAGAGTTTGTCTATCTTTTGTGTTGCTAAAACAATATGCCAAATACTCTTCTAGAATCCTTATTTTATAATAAAAAGGAATATTTATACAATAATTTTTAAAATGCAGAAAAATTTAAATTACCATTGCTAACACACATCAGTTGAAAAGTATTTCTTAATTCATAAAATATATAATTAAAATAAAGTTTAAAAAAATGTCTTTTTGCATGTCCATGTGTTACATGACAACATTAATATAGTTTAATAGTTTTTTCTTTATATGAATTATTATTATATTATTATATGTGGTAATGTAGTGATAAAAGTACTGATGGAAGTTCTTACCATGGAAAAGTATTCATTCGTACCCTGTTCTTATAAATCAGAATTCCTCCTGACATCACTCCAATCATAATTTCATTGTTACTTTGATCCTTCAAAAAGAGAAAACGACAAATCTAAAGTAATGGGCTTTAACTGTTAAAGCTATTTTAAAAACAGGACTTACTTTTTTAAGCACAATTAAACACTTTCAAAGAGAGCACTTATTGCATCGTATTTACAAACCCACAATATAACTGTAACTGCATAAGAATAAAGGACATATTTTTTAAATCAAACAAATTTTACATTATTAAAATTCTTGCTGCTGAAGCGAGCACATAAAATTCATTAACCTAAAGCAAAAATCACCTCAGGAGTCCCAATAGTTTATTAACTGGGAGTAACTCTTTGGGATAGGAAAGCAAGTGACTTTTCATTTGGTAATAAGATGAGTTAGTATCCATCCTTCCATTTCTGAACTATAATATTAAGATCCAATCATTGTAAATATGGTGCTAGAATTACAAAAGAAATACAACATGGAGGAGTTCAGAGTTTGGTAAAGGACAACCTGTAATAAAACAGCATTTCTAATCCAATGAGAAATCCTAAAACAAATATATAGTACAACATAAGATTATAGAGTAAGGAACAATTTTTGGAGAGTCTGGAAGACTTCAAAGAAGAAAATTTGAATTGTGCTTTGATAGATGAGCTTTCATTGTGCTAACTGATGCCAACTAGAATAGCAAAACTGGCTGTTAAGAGAACTAGAATTAAAATACTTCATTCAGATGCTAATCAACTTTGAAATAGTTTTGCTTCTTGAAGTATTCTACAGGCAAAGTAATACAACAATAGTGCTTGCACCCTGTAACATTCATGTGCTCAGATTACAAGACTAATGGATGAAAATATAATCAAGATTTTATAATTGTCTTTCTAAAATAACTTTTTAAAATATAGCTTCAGTAATTTCTAATTAAGTAAAATCTTCTTAAATTAACCTGGTAGGTAAAATAATACATACTAAGTAGTCAAACACAATAGTGTACACTAATTTGTCTGGCTCCTCATTTTGTTTAGCAATAATCAGCTCCACTTAACACTATTATCGCTGTCTTAAATCATTTTTAAAAAAACAATTAGAAGTTTGGATTAAGTCAGCAGATTTAATATATGCTCCTAATACCCTTTCTGCTATCAATTTCATCAAACATCAGAGCAGATAAATGAAAATCAAAGAATCACTTGAAACAATCCATAATACTTGAAGAGACAATGGAGAGCAGAAACAGAGGGGATTCTCAAATTACTGTCTAGATAACCAGGTAGGGAGCAGCTAAGGTAATTACAACAGTTCTTACCAACCCCATAACCCTGCCTCATTTGCAGGGCTATGTCTTATCTATGTAGTTTGGCGTTAAAGGACTTAAAACAACTATTCCATCCCACTGGATCACTCCCTTCAAACTAGTAAAAACCTTTAGCTTCTTGCCAGGCCACTTCCATGATGTGTTTTGTGTACTGATAATTACAGGATTTGCTAATGCTGTTCTTATGCCTTCATGTCTCTGATGAATCCAGTCAAATCAAACCTAGGTCTAGATCAAGCCCATCTTCTCTGAAAATTTAATTAGCTCATATCTATAAATTTCCCTCACAAATATTTGTCTCTTAAAGCACCTATCTGAAATACAGGCATTCCATATTATTTATATATACTGTGCTTTATTTTACTGTACTTTACAGATTCTTTTTTACAAGACATTCTTACAGCAAAAAGATTACAATTTACATAAGGTTCTGATGATGTTAACATTTTTTTGGCAACAGAGTAGTTTTTAAATAAAAGATGTACTTTTTTAGACATAATGCTACTGCATATATATCACAGTATAGTCTAAGCATAACTTTCATATGCAAAAACTTCCTTTGATTTGCTTTATTGTGATATACACTTTCTTACCATTGCCTACAAATCTGCAATATCTCCAAGGTGGGCCTGTATCAATTGTTGTCAGTTATATGACAGAGGCTAGGATCATATGAAAGGGTAACTATCTACGGAGAACTGTCTACAGTAAAGGACCTGTTATGTTTGCTTGTTTTATTTAACTTTCTAATATGTCAGCTATTAATACTTTTGCAAAGTAAACCTATCACACACTTGATGTCCTTTGTGAAAACTGTAAAATAGGAATACAATATATTTGTCATAGATGCTGAAATTATTTCCTTTACCTTTTAGCTTTGTTTTAGGACCATAACAGTAGTTTAAAATTCTTTTTCTCTATTTTTAATATAATTAGGCATAATATATATTCAGTCACAACATTAAATGTTAGGTCTCACATAAACCTAACGAAATATGTGAATTCAATTATTCACTGAAAATGAAAGATCCTTGATATAAAAACAAACAAGTTAAAAAGCTATGTCTATACAGGTAAGGATAAGTGAAAAACACATAGCAGAAATATGGATAATCATTGTGAGATTTAAATAGCCCAAGATGACAAAGATGAAGCCATATATGTAGCTTCATTATGACAGAAGATTCTTTTTTCTGTTCAAGGTATTACATATTTAAATTAATTGATTATTTTAATCAGAAAGCCTTCAAATATGTGCTTATTTCTAGGATATTTTCTAGTCAGCGTCTGGTCACCACTACATCTAACAAAACTGTGCTTAGAAGACTACCAATGACTTCCACATTTCTAATCAAGTTCTCACCTGACATAGTGGGATCATGCCTGATTCACCTGGCTTCACAGACAGAAACAAAGGCTTTCTTTTAACCTAGATGGCTGCTGCTTCTTGTACTTCCCTGGTTACTCCCTGTCTAACTTCTAAACTCTGAAGCGTTCTGCTCTCAGGACCTCTTCTATTTAGAGCCTACTAGACTTGTTCCTTTAGTGCTCTCATCTCATGGCTTAAATGTTGTGATAAAAATAAACATATTTAAAAAGCTTAAAAAGAAATAAAACAAAATGTACAGTAAATAACATTAGCTATAAAGAATGTGAAACAATTTGAACTGGCAAATACTGCTGGTGGGGATTCAAAGTAATTCAGTCACACCAGAAAACAGTTTGGCAGTTTCCTATATAACTAAATATACACTTACCATGTGGTCCAGCAATCACACTCCGGGGCACTTATTCTACAAAATGAGAACTTAATTTCACACAAAAACCTGTACACGAATGTTTGCAGTAGGAGTATTTAAAAGAACCAAAACAAGAAAAACTGGCAACAGCTGGGTGTGTTTTTCAACAGGGGGGATAGATAAACAAACCATGGTAGATCCTTACAATGGAATACTATTCAGCAATAAAAATAAACGAACTATTAAAACACAATGACTTGTGGGCTTCCCTGGTGGTGCAGGGGGTTTGGTCTCAGCACTGTGACACTATTGGCAGCCACTGAAGCACAAGTTTGATCCCCTGCCAGAGAGCTAACCTACATGGCACAGCAGAACTCTCCTGTCTCACCGGCTGCTCCCCTCAGCAGTGTATTTCAGTCAGTCTGCCTGTTCTGCTCCCTACTCTGTGTCTGGTGAATCCTCTAACCCCACACACCGCTAGCTTACACCCCAGTTCTTGTATGCATAAATAAATAAATCTTTAAAAAAAAACACACAATAACTTGGATAAATCACAAATGCACTACTCTAAGTAAAAAAAGTCAGTCTCAAAATTTTATTACAAACTGTAGGCTCCCATTTATAGGACATTTTAGAAAAGACAAAATGATGAAGTCAGAGAAAAGAACAGTAGTTACCAGGGGTTAACAGTTAAGAGGATGACTAGTCTAAAAAGGGCAGATGAGTGAGTTTTTGTGGGGTTATTGTTATAATGGTGGTAGTCATTACATTAATCCATGCATATGTTAAAGCTCACAGAATACCAAAAAATGATAGAGATGCATTTATTTTGTTATGTAAAAAAAAATTAAATATTCCATTGCTCCATTCCGCCACGTTTTTTTCTTTCTTTTTTATTCTGAAGTTGTCCTTCATTCTCTTTTCCCTTAATCACATAACATTCTTGATAAACTAAGTGTATTTTTTCAAATATGCCATGCTCTTTCTTGATTTCAGGACTTTATTCCTGCTTACAGGTTAATGGTGAAAACCACTCTCTTGGCTAATTATAATTTATTGCCCTGGCTTCAGTAAATTTGGATATCTAAGGAACCTTCCCTGTCCTCTGCTCTCAGATTGGATTTGATGTTCCTTAGGCACTCTGTATTTTACTCTTTATTACCTTACATATTTAGTTAACAAATGTTCCATTCCTCTTGCCCCCACTATCCAATGAACTCCACAAGGGCAAGGACAACTAATGTTTCTGTTGGAGTAATTCTTAGTATCAACACTGTGCAAGGAACATAATAGATCCAATGCAGTGAATGTTCTAAGATACCTGATTCTTACTGATTGCTATAAATAATTTGGTTCTACTCAGAATTTGTTTGAACTCTGCTACAGGACCCAACACCTATGGGAGACCACTTGACTTCAGCACAGGTTGGACATGGACAGTTTGAAAATTGTGCTGGTTTTAAAAACAGACCAATCAGGTTCAAGCACCCAAAGGGCCAATCAGGTTCAAGCACCCACTAGCACCATTTAAATTTTTGAGACCATTCAGTAATTATAAATGGACCGATTAGGCTTGAATGTTGTTACCCTAAAAGGGAAATAAGCTGAAGTTTGAGAGGGCTTCAGATAGATTCATCTGAACTCAAGACTTTTGAGGTCTTTGAGGTCTCTGAGATCTTCACAGCACTGAACACCTTCCCATCAGGCCTCTGGCCTTGCCTCCAATGTTGCCTGTTGCCTGGCAATGTTAGCATGTGCCCATTATCTCTGAAAGAGCTGGTCTTTGTCTTGCATACCTAAGAGCTGTAATTCTGGTACCTAGTCCAATGGTACTGCCTCTGGGAAGTGTTCATTGCTTCATTGTCTGGCACCACCTCCTAGTGCTGTGCCTACTAGTTCAACACTATCCTGCCTGGCCTCTGGTGCTGCCTGGTCCGGTCTCCATATAGCTGCTATGGTGTCACGTCAGCAGCACCACCTGTGGTCATCTCCAGCTACCACTGTGAGTTGTCCTGGCCCATCACTTATCGGTATGAAACTACCTCCAAGTTCTCATCAAAGGGACAATGTCATCTTGCATCAGCAGCTTTTGATTTGGACTACTGGACACTGCAGACACTATCTGGGGTAGGAGAGATAGCCACCCACGGCCTTAGGAACTCTTTTCTTTTCACCAATTATCCCTTTTGTTGATACACCTGAGCCTGTGTGGAATCTTGCAGTTGTAAGTGCATGGGTGAAGACCTACAAACCATGACATCCCACCCCCACCCCCAGCTTTTCAACTTACACTAAAAAAATAAAGTCCAACACTATTTCATTATAGAAGTCAATTATAGCAGATAGCAGTCTAAAACAACCCTACAAAATTGCAAAGGATAAAACAACAGAATTTACTGGTATTTTTTATTGTTAAGGATAATTTTGTTCAGATATTTTAAGTTCCATTAATTTGAAATTTGACTGTAACAAAAACCAAAATCTAGTTGCACAAATACTGACCACTATGTTACATTTGGGAGCATCAAGTTCAAAACTAATAGCACCTAAATAGGGAGGTGAGCTGAAGTACATTTTAAAGAAAACAAAAGGTTTAAGAGAGACATACCTGCAGTTTAAATGGAATCAGACAGATTTTCAAGTCACAAATACTCAGAATTATCAAATACAATTATTTGAGGAGAGCAAGTCATTTGGTCTTTCAAAAGAGAGAATGGCATAAGTTTTATAAACTGTTAAAACTATCACTCCTTTCCTAGAACACAACATCATAAGATCCAATAATTAGTTTGGAAAGAATATAAACCTTATTACCAGTTCAACAGTCATTATCTATAATTTTACTTTTCACTGATCATGGAGAATTAGTGTGTGCAGGGCACTTCTAAAGAAATATGACCTCGTCATAAAGAAATCACGAGAAGGAATCTAGCTGAAGAGACATACAAATGAAGGATAACCACTCACAAACTATGACAGGAGAATAACAGTCATGGAGTCAATAAAGTTAAAACAAGGTAAAGAAGAAGTCAACACACAGAAGAAACCAGTGATTATATATTGCCTTGATAGAGGGATGGTGGCAGGAGAAGGGAATAAATAAATAAAATATGTTAACATGGGCCTCCCCAGTGGTGCAGCGGTTAAGCGCTGCGCTGTGGAGCTGTTGGCAGCGGCGATGCGAGTTCAACGCCCGGCCGGGGAGAATCCCACATGGCGCGGCAGACCTCTCCTGCCTTGCCTGCTGCTCCCCTCAGCAGTGTATTTCTGATCTGCCTGTTCTGCTACCCACTCTGTCTCTGGTGAACCCTCTCGCCGCCCCACGCCTCTGGCCTGTACCCCAGCTTGTATGTATAAATAAAAAAAAATAAATCTTTAAAAAAAAAAATATGTTAACATGCTTCATTTAGTGCTTTCTAAATAAAATTTTATTATGAAGTCTCTATCGTGAAAATAAAATAATTGCAGTAATACGGAGGGGCTGAGAGTATCTTTTATGACAATGGTTATCATAAAAGCTAACCATACAACAAAACTACTTTACCTATAACTTACATTATTTTGTAAAATAAAAATTCTAAAAGTACTATCTTACTGTCCACAAAATGATCTTCATAACATAAAACACCACCTTGAAAAAAGGTAACAGAAAAAATTCACTTCTACCACTCTTCTCATGAGGAAGTAAGAAATTATAGTCAGAGAAAATGGTCAGTACAACTGTGTCAGCAGCACTCACTAATTATTCCATTTGTTTCCTAAGATTGTCATGGTATTAAAGAAAAAAAATTAGATGACACTGACTCAACAACATAAAAGTACATTTTATTCACTTACCCTTGCATAGTGAAATTCAACTCCATAGAGTTCTAAGGTACGTGCTGTATTCAGGTAATTAAATTCTGCCTCTGCAGGAGACAAGCCTCTGTAAAAGTATTATTAGGTTAAAAATCGTATCAATCACAAATATGGTCATATTAGAAAAAATACTTGGTATTCTAATTAAACCTTTTACAAAACATTGTGCACGAGTACTTCTCCAACACCGTATTTTAAACACAAAAAGAAACCTTTAGACTCTGACAACAGCTGGCTGGTTGTTACCAGAACAGAAGGATGATGGAGTTGGAATAGGTAGAGGGAGCCAATTGGTTGCTGTGGAAGATAACTGGACATTTGGTGGTGTGTGTGGTGTGATATAGTGATTGCTGAGATGAGAAACTGTATGCCTGAAAATTACACAATGTTGCAAGCTGATGTTAAAACAATTTGAAAAATTGCTTTGAAAAATCTAATCCACAAACTGTATGAGGATTTAAAACACAGGGCCCTTCTGAAACATGCAGATGTTGAGATAACTTCTGGAGCGGTAATGCTTCTCAGAATATGATATGCAGACCATATTCTGTTGATTCATAATCAGTACAAAAATTGAGTGTCACTCTTTAATAGCATCTTGGCAGAATAATTCTGTCTGTTGAATCCAAAAATTTCAAAAAAGGACTTATAATTTGTGTATTTTTTTTATTATTCCACTTTACTTTTCAGTAACTTAGGTTTTATTACATTTTTCAGAAATGTAGTTGCATGACAAATTGAGGGGAAATTGGTCTTTCATCGTAGGTTCAGAAGTACTGTTTTATAGAGTTTATGTTTAAACATGATATCCCAGGTAACTTTTATGGACACACGTTTGAGAACTACTTCTGTAAATACAAAGCCAGTAAAAACAGGTTTACTCCTATGTTACATGCTGTTCTAAGACAACTGATAGCATCAAAGTATAACTATGCAAACTGAGCAAATTACAAAAGCAAAGGTATCAATGTTTAATTCATTAATAAAACTGAAAAAGAGAGACCACAGTCTGCCAATGCATGATCCTAAAAAAAGGATTCCTCAAAAAAACAGTATACATTTCAGTTATCTATAAAGTCCAAATACATTAAATAAATATTTGCCCCAAAACAGTTAAACTGAATGATTCTATTTTTTTTTTGTTTAAAGATTTGAAGAATCATGTCTTTAAATCAAATAAAAATACATAATCAATACCTAGACAAAAATATAATCTTTTCCGTAAAGAAACAATTTCTCATTATTGGTAAATTTTAAAGATTTGACTTATCTTCAAACCCTTAAATCATATATGCTATGTGTAAAACTTTTACAGTAAATGGTATTTACTATTAGACCAAAATACAACCTTACCACACAGCTAATTTATTAAATTCTCATTCACTGGTCATATTTTAGATCAGAGGTCAGCAAATTCTTACTGGGAAAGTTTAAGACAGTAAACATTTTAGGCTTTTTTGGGGCAATGGTCCCTACTGCAATTACTCAAATTCTACTATTACGTGAAAGCAGCAACAGACAATATGTAAACGAATGTGGGAATCTGTGTTCCAATAATTGTTTATTCACTGACAATGAAACTAGAATTTCATGTACCACAAATATATTTTTCTTTCAATTTTTTTTAACCACTTAAAATGTGTAAACAGAAGGAGACAGACCAAGATGGTTCCTTGCTATGCTCCCCCAAGGATCATTTAGTTTAGCTATTACTAGTTGAAATGCTACTGACTTCCTGAAGCTCACTGAGAGCATGTAAATGACAATCTCTGATCTGGAACCACAGAGAGGAATACTATCAGAGGTACACAAACATGAGCCATCCCCCTTCCACTAGCATTCACACCACCAACTAGATTACTCCAGGCTGCTCCCCAACTCTCTGATTCAGCAACTGAAAGATCAGGTCTCCAGAGCTACAGAAGACTGGAAAGGCCAAATATTTTAAATGACATGAAAACCACTGGTTCATCTGCTAAAAAGGGAATAGTTGTACAACTCTCTAGCTACTGCTATTTTTACATTAAAAAATTATAGAAAGAAATCCAAAGCAAAATGGCAGACCAAAAAACAAACAACAGTGCAAACAAAACAAAACAAAACACATGACAACTGAAGAACTCAAGGGAACATCACCTCAAAAGGGAAAAAAAATCTCCAGAATCCAACCAAAAAGATGTGATTTTTAAATTTTCCTATCAGAGTTCAAAATTTCCACGATATGAGGCTAGAATACATCAAATGGAGGACTGAATCAATGACCTTAGTGAATAGTAATGCACTAAGGACCTAGCAGAAGAAGGGAGAAAAACAAGATATTAAAAAAAAAAAGGTAATTTGAGAAATATCTGAAATATTAAAAAACCCAACATAAGAACAATGGTTATTCAAGAAAGGGAGGGGGGTGTGAACAGAGTGCCCACCTAAGGAAATACTAGAGGAAAATTTCCCACACCTTGAGAAGCAATTAAATACACTAGTACATAAAGTTAAAATAACACCTAGTATCTAAATGCAACAAGACCTACAAATAAATAAAACAAGACACACAGTAGTGAAACTAGCAAGAGTCTAGACAAAGAGAGAATACTGAAGGTTGCTAGAGGTAAAAAAGCAGATCTCATATAAAGACAGGCCCATAAGGCTTATATCAGATTTCTCAACTGAAACTCTACAAGCAAGGAGAGAATGGAATGATGCATTCAAAATTCTCAAAGGTAAAAACTGCCAAGAATACCATATCCTGCAAGACTCACTTTCTGATACAAAAGAGAAATAAAGGCTTTCCCAGACAAACAAAAACTTAAAAAGTTTTCAAACACTAGGATCTCTCCTATAAGAAATGTTGAAGGGGGCACCCTTAACTAAATAAAAATGGAGAAAATCCACAAAAAAATTACATAAGTACATAGAACCAAAAATTAAACGCAAAAAGGCAGTAGTAAATACCCATATATCAATAACCATTCTAAATATAATTGAACCGAGCTTCCCAATCAAAAGGCACAGAGTAGTTGACTGGTTTAGAAAACAAAATCCAACTTTCCATTGTCTCCAGGAGACCAATCTGAGTTCCAAAGACAGACTTAGTTTCAAAATAAATGGTTTGAAAACAATCCTACCAGCAAGCAGGACCCCAAATAGGTGGGGACAATCATATTTATGTCAAATAAAATAAACTTCCAGTTAAAAAGTTAACAAGACACAGGGATGGACATTACGTAATGATTAAGGGATTAACACAACAGGAAGATAAAACACTCATCAGTATATGCACCAAAAGAAGAAGCATACAGATACATAAAACAACTATCAACAAACCTAGTGGTAGAGGAATTCAAAACCCCATCAATATCAAAGGACAAATCACCCAGACAGAAAAATCAAGAAACAAACAATATTCTTCAACAAGGAATAAAATCAGGGTTTAAAAAGCATTTTATAGGGCACTGAACCCCAAGAAAGCTCAGTACATATTCATCTGAAGGGCATAGGAAACATTCTCCAGGATATTGGGTCACAAAACAACTTTCAAAGCCATGAAGATTAAAATCATTTCAAGTGTCTGTCTAATCACAATGATATCAAAATAGAAATCAACCACAGAAAGATGGCACAAAACACCTCTAGTATGTAAAGACTGAACAACATATTACTGAATGATTACTGACTGTGGAAATCAAAGGAGAAATTTAAAAATATATTGGACCAAAAAAAAGTGAAGGTATGGGGCCTCCCTGGTGGCGCAGCGGTTAAGCGCTGCGTTGTGGAGCTGTCGGCACGCCCGGCCAGGGAGATATCCACATGGTGCGGCAGACCTCTTCTGCCTTGCCCGCTGCTCCCCTCAGCAGTGTAGTTCTGATCTGCCTGTTCTGCTCCCCACTCTGTCTCTGGTGAACCCTCTCGCCACCCCACGCCTCTGGCGGGTACCCCAGCTTGTATGCATAAATAAATAAAATCTTCAAAAAAACATTAAAAAAAAAAAGTGAAGGTATGACTTATCAGAACCTAAGAGACACAGCAAAAGCAATACCAGGGAAGAACGGTGCAATGCAGACCCACATCAATGAATGAGAGCGCAAAAAGTAATCTATCTTTACACTTTAAGAACTAGAAAAAGAAAAGCAAACAAAACCAAATTAACAAAAATCAGAGTGCAAAGAAAAGAAACAGAAATAAAAAAGTCCAAAAGATTAATGAGACAAAAAATCTGTCCTTGAAGAAGCAAAATAGTTAAATCTCAAAGAGGAAGTATAACCAGGGTGAGTGCAAAGTCCGGTAAATGTGGTGCCCCCTGGAGGGGTTTGCTTTTGAGAATGAATAGCCCCAGGTGAACTGCTAAGTTTACATTTGGGGTGGGGTTTCTGATAAGGGAAAAAGGGGACTGAGGAAAAAGAAGATTCAGTTGCCAAGATGTAGGAATGAAAGAGGCAGTCACAATGCTGAAGAAATAGAAGAAGCAGTCACCATAATGTAAGAAAAGAAGAAATGTTTCTGAATCTTTAGTGACTTTGGGGCCAGCGACTTTGGAAGCTTTCCAAGTAGCCAAGCAATGGAAACTGCTCCCAGTTTTGCCTTTACTGCAGCCAAAGGAAGAAGGCAAAGGCCCGAAGCGGGCCCCTTCCTAAAATGTGTGAGTGCAGTCTGGTGGGCTGTCTGGCCACTGTAGTTGCTGTTTTCAGTGTTGTTGGCCTGGTGCTGTGCTGGGGCACCAGGGCAGTTTCGGGAGCATCTCCAGTTGTGTTCTGTGTCATCCTCGTGAGTTGGAACCTGGCCTACAGTCTGATTGTTGCACGTCTGCAGAAGAAGGAAGATGCCATTTTGGAATCGTGGCCTATTGTTTGGAAGAGGAGCTCCACATCAGCAGTGGCGGGAAGACTCCATCTTTGTTAATTTTCTGGGACTTAAAGGACTGGACATTGTTTTAAGTAAGGTAAACAGACATATGTTGACTTTAGTAATTCTTTCCTTGTCCCTGTTGGTTAAATAAATTCCATTGTTATTGTCCCCTGAGCCTGAGTAGTCTTGCAATTGTGTATGCGGGTGCAGAACCAATACAGAGACTGGTAAGCAATTGGGGTACTGCCTTTGGCAACTTTGAAGCTCCTCTTTTTCCACTATCAGGAGGGAGAGAAGGAGGGAGGGAGGGAGTTCTAATAAAAAGAATCACAAACAAAAGAAAAGTTATAACAGATACCTCAGAAAAATAGAAATATGGAGGATCATAAGAGATTACTCTGACTATCCATATGCCAATAAACTGAATAACCCAGAAAGGGGCAAACTTGTAAGCATATAATCTATGAGACTGTGATTCAGAAAGAAATTAAAAACATGAACAGAACAATTAATTACAAGTAAGGAAATTGGAAAAGTAATCAAAATTCTCCCCAAAACCAAAAGCCCAGGAGTAGATCACGATGACTTCACTAGTGAGTTCTACCGAAACTTCAAAGGTGAACTAACAGCTATTCTCAAGCTCTTCCCAAAAACTGAGGGAGAGGGAATACTTCTAAACATATTTAATGACTCCAACACTATTCTGATAACAAAAGCATACAAGGATATCACACACACATACAGAAAAATAACTAAAGACCAGTATCTCTGATAAATATAGGAAAAAAATCTTCAACAAACTCTTAGCAAATTTAACAATGTAGTAAAAGGTCATACACCATGATCAAGTGGGATTCATTCCATAGTTGCAAGGTTGATCCACATCTGAAAAATGGTCAGTGTAATTTATCACATCAACAAAAGAAAGATAAAAATCATATGATCCTATCAAAAGGTGCAGAGAAAGAATTGGATAAAATCCAACATCCATTTATAACAAAAACCCTCAAAAAATGGGCTAGAAAGGACATATCTCATACATAAAGAACATAATAATGTCCATATATGACAAGCCCACAACTAATATCACACTCAAGGGTAAGATATTGAAGGTTTTTGCTAAGATCAGATATAAGACAAGGTCTGCTTTAAGCACTAGCATTCAATACAGCATTGGAAGTAAGAGCTAGAACAATTAGGCAAGAACAAGACATAAAAGGAATCCAAACTGGAGAAGAAGTGAAATGATCACTATTAACAGATGACATAATAATATACACAGAAAACACTAAAGACTACACTACAGTCCACTAAACTAGTATTATGGTGGAGGACTATATAGTAAAATGAAAGGGAACAAAATCAATTTACAAAACCCTGTTATGTTACAAAATGTAAACAATGAACTAGAGAGAAAGAAATCAAGATAACAATTCCAATTATAATGGCATCAAATAGAATTAAATACTTAAGAGTAAACTTAACAAAAGAGGTGACGAACCAAAACAAAGAAAACTATAAGGTATCGTTAAGGGGGCCTCCCTGGTGGCACAATGGGTTAAGTCTCATCTTATGAAGTTTTATGCAGCCACTGCAGCACAGTTCATCCCAGGCCAGAGAGCTTCCCACATGGCACCACAGACCTCTCCTGCCTTTCCTGCTGCTTCCCTCAGTAGTGTACTTCAGTCAATCTGCCTGTTCTGCTCCCCACTTTGACTCTGGGGAATCCCCTCACCGCCCCACATCTCTGGCCTACACCCCAGTTCTTGTAGGCATAAATAAATAAATCTTAAAAAAAAAGATATTGTTAAGGAACATAGAGACACAAAGAAATGCAAAGATAGTTCATGCTCATAGACTGGAAGAATTAACATTGTTAAAATGTCCATCTAGCCCAAAGCAATATACAGAGTCAATACAATCTTTATCAAGGTTTCAATGGCATTCTTAAAAAAAACAGAACAAACATTACTGAAATTTACATGGAACTACAAAAGACCCTGCATAGCCAAAGCATTGCTGACAAAAAGCAGCAAGAATGGAGGTATCATACTACCAAGACCTCACTTCTACTAACAAACTATGTAAACAAAAAAGTATGGTTTTGGAATAGACACACAGACCAAAGGAACAGAACTGAGAATGCAGAAATAAATCCACACTTAAATGACAAAGAAGTCGAGTATATACACTGGAGAAAAGGAAGCCTTTTCAAGAAATCATGTTGAGAAAACTAGAAAGTCATGTGCAAAAGAATGAGAGTAGACCACTAACTCACAAATATACAAAAAAATTAACTCAAAATGGATTAAAAGCTTGGGTTTAAGACTGGAAATCATAAAATACATAAAAGAAAACAGGCAAAAATACCCACAACAATGGCTGCATGGATGTTTTTGGTGATTTGATTCCAACAGCAAGAAAAACAAAACCAAATTAAACAAATGGGACTCTATCAAACCAAAATATTTGCACAGCAAACAAAAAAACAAAAAAACAAACAAAAACTATCTTAAATGAAAAGACCCCCTACTGAAAGGGAGAAAATATTTGCATATCATACATCTGACAATGGGCTAATATCCAAGATCTACAAAGAAGTCATACAATCAAAAAAACGGAAACAAATAACTCATGCAAAAAAATGGGCAAAAGATCTAAATAGGCACTTCTCCAAAGAAGATACACATATAGTCAACAGGCACATGTAAAGATGTTCATCATCACATATCATCAGAGAAAAGCAAATCAAAAACACAATGAGATATTATCTCACACAAATGACAGTTGCCCCTATCAGGAAGAACAGAAATAACAGATGTTGGCAAGTCTGTAGAAAAAAAGGAATCCTTCACTGTTGATGGGAATATAGATTGGTCTAGTCATTATGGAAAATAGTATGGCGTTTTCTCAAAATACAATTCCACTCCTAGGTATCTACCTGAAGAATGCAAAAACACTAATTTGAAGGGACAAATGAACTTCTATATTCATTGCAGCACCATTTACAATAGTCACACTATTGAAGCAATCTAAGTGCCCAATGACAGATGGCTGGATAAAGATGTGTCAACACATAGACAAAGGGATGCAATGCAGTTAAGAAAAAGATAGAATTCTTGCCATCTGTGACAACATGGATGGAACTAGAGGAGATTTTGCTAGGTGAAATAAGTCAGGAGAAAAACAATTACCAGAATGTTTCACTAATATGTGGATTATAGACAAACAAAACAAAGGGTCAGATAAACCCAAACTCTAGAAATCTGTTAAACTGAGTGTATCAGAAGCAAAAAGCAGTCCAAAGGACTATGGTAGAGAACTATGATTACCTTGGTGTTGCAGGTGGGTGTGGTAACACACATCTTAAGAGGTATGATCCTATTCCTCTGAATCTTTTTTTTTTTTTTTTTTTTTTAGGGTTTAATGTTTTATTTTGTTTTTCCAATCAATTAAAGTACCACTGGGGGAATGGAAGTTCTCAACATAATATTTTGTGAAAAGCCACCAAGTTTAAACATAATTTACTATTGAATAATTCTGTATTATTTCACCTCTCTCTGAAAAGCATGGTTTTCTAAAAGCCTAGTAAATTCTTATACAGTGTCGTATACCAGTATTACCACAATAAAATAAAACAAAAAATAAAAATGGAAAGCCAAAGGAAAAATGTACAAACCATTCTTATTAGCCAACGGGCCATACAAAAATAGGCAGACCATAGATTGCCAAACTGTTTTAGATACATGGGCCGTTACCAAATGAAAGCAAGTTTCTGTTATAAGACTTAGTAATTCTTCAGTTATTAAACCATGTCCAAGGCATGGCTCTTTGTACACATAAACTCACTTAATTTTACAATAACACCAGAGGCAGATCCTACTATTATCTCCAATTTATATATTGGGAAACAGAGCAGTGGAGACATAGAAAAATTAGGCCAAGGTTACAAGACAGTAAGTAATTTTTTCCAGAATTTCAGACCAGGCATTATAGCTGGGTAGGCTATCAGTCAATATACAACATTCTTTAAGTCCTCCATGAATATTTTGGATTGTATGTTAAAGCAAAAGTAAACTATGAACCAGTAAGTAATATTTCTTTCTAATCAAAGTAATCAATCTCTTCTTGATAAAAACAGTCCCAGAAAATTACTCACAAAATAGCAAAGCTGAATTATTACTATGAATGAAAAGTATGCTACTATTTTTAAAGGACCTCATTTTTAAAAAAAAAATTAATTGAGTATTATGTAAAGCTCCTTTTTTCCTCTTGTGGTTCATTACCAAACATTCCTTTCACAGTTAAAAACTGAGGAAAAAAATTGCTAATTAGATAGATCGGTGTGTTGTAAACATAGCATCAGTACTCTAAAATTCCTTCTTGAAGAATTGGCAACTTTCTATAATAGCAAATAAATTTCTGTTACCTTTATGGTTCTTAAGAGAAACGAAAATAAGCCTCATAGTGTAGGAAATTAGCAATCATTTTTTAAAAATATAAGTCATCTATACTTCTTTATACCAATCACATTATTTTGTGTAGTAGTAAATTCTATATATTAAATACAATAATCATATTAGAAATAAATTAAAGCATTTTTCTAGAAAATAAGCCATTATGACATTTACCAAATAAGCAGAAAAGTAAATCAATCCTTACATATGTTGCTGATGTAATTTTGCAATTTCTTTTTCAAAATCTTGAGGTTGATTAGGAATGAAAGAATAATCTGAGAGGTAGCCTGGCAAGTTCTCTGACTGACTGTAGTCTCCAAGTTCAGCTAATGAATGGAAGAAAAGGTCACACTTTAAGAAACACATTTTCCAATTTTTATATTTTCCCCTTTAAGCAAGACACAGCAATGCATTTAACATTCTTCTATGTCTGAAATAACTTCAGAAAATCCTTACAAATTAGGATGCTTCATTACATTTACTCTGCAATCCCATTTTCCTGTATAGTAACTTGTTTAAATACTAATACATTAACAACAAAGTACTGCCAACACAGACAATGTGATCTTATGTCATTTAACTTCGAAGTGGGCATATACTTACACTGGACAGCAAATGAAGCCAAAAGGGCAGCAGTATTATAAGGACAGGGCAACCTAATAAAACAAAAGAGAAAGTTTATTACCCAAGGTAAAACAAAGAAACTTTTAAAGTACTATCATTTATATTATACTATTCACACTTGAGGTTTCTATTAGATTTACATTTTAACTATTAAGTAGTAAACTTATCGATGAAAGGAATACATGCTACATATAAGCATTTTCAAACAGATAACTAACTTTCAGTGATCATGAATTATTTAACACAGAATTTAAAGTTTTTTTTTTTAGATTTATTTATTTATGCATACAAGAGCTGGAGTCCTGGCCAGCGTGGGGGGTGAGGGTGGGAAGGTGAGAAGATTCACCAGAGACAGAATGGGAAGCAGAACAGGTGGATCTACTGAAATACACTGCTGAGGGGAGTAGCGGGCAAGACAGAAGAGGTCTGCTGTGCCTTGTGGGTTAGCTCCCTGGCCGCCCAGGGACTGAACTCAGGCTGCAGTGGCTGGTGATAGCTTGATATGGCTGTGTCTTTAATCCCCATGCCACCGGGGAGGCCCAGAATTTAAAGTTATTTTTGAAACCCTTACTAAAAATTTAAAATAGCTCACCTTCCAGTAAGAATGTCCTGCTTAATTTGCAAAAAATACTGGTACCTTAAAAAAAAAAAAACCCAACAAACAAAATGAGTTAGTATTTACTGAAATTATAACTTTTAGGGGCCTGAGCTTAAAGACTGTATATTCACATTAATAAATACAACTGAAATATTTAAATATAAACTTTCATAACCTACATATTAATATATGTAAAAATATTTTTTCAAAAAAGTTTCATAAATTCATGAATCTAAACCTTTAGAATATGAAAATTTATACGTCAAGTATCTTGATTCCAATAGTGTCTATTACAAAACACAGGATTTTTAAGAGGTCCATGACTAAGGGAGAAATACTCGAGGACTGTTGTATGCAAAAGGCAGAACCAGGAGGCAGAGAAACCTCGAGTCAGAGGCATAGAGAGAAAACAGAAGCAATGCACTGAAGACTAAAGGGAAAAAAAAATCATTCTTCCTGCTGTGATGAGAACCCAGGTACAAGTACAGGATTATGCGGCTAACATCATTTTAGATATTAGGAAGCTGCAAACTGTAGAAAAGCATCTTTTCCATTTTGTTTGAGTTAAGAAAACATCCTTTAATCAGAAAAAGAGATTTTTTTCCCCTATATTGCTCTATTAAAGTTGCCAAGTACCCACTTTCCTATAAAAACATCAAAACTGTAGGTATTCTTTAACAGAGAGGTGAGAGTTGCTTTCAAGATGGCAAGTAAGTACATCAGTTTGTATCCACCAGTGTTTAGTCATTCTCTCACAAATGGATCTGTATTTGAGCAAAGTCACCTGAGCTGTATAACAGTCGCAGAAAACAAAATTTTGAAGTATTAAATGCTGGGTATTTTTTTTTAATTTCAGTTTTATGTTCAGTATTTATTCATTTATTAACATCCTTGCTTATTTTTTGGCAATACAGGATTTCTCCTCTCAGGTGCAGTCACCCCAGTATTCCCATCACCAAAGTGCCTTGGTTGGGAGATGATCTGAGAATACCACGTGCTATATATTATAAACGTATAAACAGGGAATTTAAAGACTTTTATCTCATCTCATCCCACTTAAAAAAAAAAGTATATATGCTCTAAGAGTAAAAATAAAATTAAAAATTGTAGTTGTTTGCTTAAAGTCATTAGAGTTCCATAATATTCAGATTGCCAAAGAATACAATTAAGATTTTCAGCGAATCAAGTATTAGAAAACTTTTTTAAAAAGCTGATACAAATAAAGCTGATACAAATATCCTTGCTTCATATATTAATGAAGTATCCTAAACTTCCTGTGAGACTTAATTAATACAGAGTATCACCGATATTACGTACCTCCTCAGTCCAAGGCAATATATTTCTATCAAGCCTACTGGGTTGAATAATTAAAAAGTAAAGATTCCTGGTGGGAAACAATCTTATGGTTAGGACTGAAAGGTCATATATATACTTGACATAGCACTGTAAAATCTATACAAATTATAACTATACTTGGTGAATTTTATTTATATACCAAGCAGTAAGGACTGATAGAATGGAAACCAGAATTCAAGTCCTAGGATAAATCAGTCTGTGATTCTAGGCAAATGAGTTAAAATTTGGTTGAGCCTTAGTTTTCATATTTGTAAAAAAGGATATACTATCACTTGCCTAAATATCCCAAATAGGGTAATAAAAGCATGTTTTAAAGACATTTAAGACCTTTAAGAGAATAATTATTAGGTAAATGTAGAAATGACATGCTTAAGTTGTAAAAATAACATAACTTTTCTAATTCATTCAACAGGCACAAAAGGTATAAAGATAATGCCATTGGTATTCTGGAAAAACTGTAATTGTAATGATGCCAGTATCTGATAAGACTAAATGATGGTGAACCTAATGGAAATTCTAAATCCATTCTTTATCCCCATTAATCCACTGCTGAATCTCATGGTACAGAGGTATAACAGGTTTCCTGTTTTGTGAAGTTTAAACAAGTCCTTAAAATTTATCAACCGTGGCTGAGGGTTTCTTATTACTAATAATAACCATCGTACTGAGAAATTGCAAGCACTTTTTTTGAGATATTTCTTAATGGTGGCTGCACATTACAATCACCTATGAAGCTTGTCCTGGCTCTGCACAGGTCCCATGTGACACCTATTAAATCTAAATCTAGGGGTGTGGGCATGGTATCAGCACATTTAAAAACTCCCCTAAGTGATTCTACTTAGTAAGTAGGATAATCACTGATGTATACCATGGTAATAAAAAAAACCTATCTGCTTACTCCATTTTGCCAATAGCACCAATGTCCTACAAGATTCTAGGACATTTCATTATAAAGAGTTGCTGAAATTATAGTGAAAACAAAACTAATTTTCTAGACTATGGATTCAGCACAATTTCTTATTATTAGAAACTTTACTTTTTCCTATGCCACAAAGATACTTTGAATTATCAGTGAGATACATTTATTCCTTGATCATGTTTTCAAAACAGGCTATAAAAGAATCAACACAATAAAGCTCTACCAAGAAACTGAAAGATAGCTGTTTGAGTAATTATGAACATAGATGTGACTGACAATATTTTAATGTAAACATTTTTTTCATAAACATTTTAAACATATTAGAAATCCAATTTTAAATTATTGGCCTTCTAATTACAAATATTCCTTACACATTTAACATATGATTATATAAAACATATCATGGAATACTTTATTGACTTCAAGTTCTCATATGTGCCAGGAAACCAAGTGGACCAATAGTCCTAAGTTACTCCATTGTAAAAGTCAACACCATGCCCCTACAGCAACCTAACAAACCCACAGAAGAGGACTCTCGAGAACGTCAACTTTTATTTTTCATTTTGTCTACTGAAAATCGTATTTAACAGACACCTGAGCATTGGCAGGTTCAGCCAAACAGTTTTCATTTATTCTTAGATTATTTTAATAATTATTTAATACAAGACAGTTATTCACCTAATTCTATCTTAAACAGCGCACCTAAATTCGTTCAATCAATATGCTCATTTGGGTCATTCTTGCATTTATTTTTTCAAGTATAAGACACAATAAAATCTGATTTAAGATTAAACTTAAAATGTCCAGTAAAGTGAGCACTGAAATGCTGAACATGGTAGTGCATTCTCTGCCAACTTCCTTTAGAAACTCCTTTATGTTAGAAACAAAGATAAAAATCATGTAAGGACAAAAAGGTACCACTTCACTTACATGCAATGGTTACATATTTTATAAATCTACATTCTCTCAATGGAGACAGAATATGCTTATTTATGAAAAAGAGAAGGCAGGCACAATTCTCATGCCCCAGCATCCCTTAGATGTAAGTTTGGCATCATCTGATTACTTTAGCAGTGTTTCATAATCATTTTTCACAAATAGAAAAATTTAATATTTGTATCGCTCAGGAGAAAGTGTGTGGTTAGGTGGGTTGACACTGAGGTTCCAATTTCCTAAAGCCCTCCAAGACAGTCAAGAGGGAAAGAAATCGTCATCCTGAAACACCTATAAGCTATCCTGAGTGCTGGTTGGGAAGTTCAGAATAACAGCATGATAATCTATTTTCCCCTTATTAATTTCTAATTTTAAAACAGTTTGGCAATATTTTCAAGAATTTTCAATATGCTCAATAAACCCACCTTGTATATTCTTCTTGTAACTTGTTGGGGTCACTTACAAAAAATTTGACTCTAAAGTTCAAACTGTAAGGCGATCCTCCTAGAATTAATAAAAGCAGTTCTAATTAATCAGATTATATTAATCCTTTATCTTTAAAATGTATACTTGCAAAACAGTAAGTAAATTTATGCTCACTCTTTAGCTGCTTCCTTATTGGTTTGTTTGGATCCAGCCACCTCTGAAAAATAAATAAATAAAAGGATTGATTTTTTTTTCTTGAGGAACTAGAACATCAGTTCTTACAAATCTGTTCCATTTGAAGATTGATGCTAAAAATTGCATTTCTGAAAAGGACTACCTATGAGAAATTTTCACTATATTTCATTACAGCATAATGAAATACACATACTATACAATTTCATCACAGTATAACAAAATTATGCTACAAATTATTGAATGTATTTGTGGTAGCTATATGGTTTTGGTTTGAATTTTCCATTAGATTATAGAGTCTGCCAATAATCTATATTCCAAAAGTGAAAACGTGTAATAATCACAAGAATCTGAAGTAATTTCTGTTCATTTAACTACATTACCGTCTGGCAAGTTTTAAAAATTCTCTTTCTGTTTCATAAAAATATGCTTGGCTTTATGTGCTGATGCATACAAAATTTAACTATAGTCCATGAAAATCGAAAGAAAATATTTTTAACTTCTACCCTATCCATTAAAAAAAAAACTTACTCTCCTCCCCAAACAATCCACACTATTTGGCAAGAAACAATGTTTAGTTTGGGGAAGAACTGTTTTTTTCGTGTTAGAATTTTAATTAATCTCAACACTTCTGAATGCTAGTTAGGCTCTATTTTAGGAAAACTATAACTGAATTCAGAAAATATTTCAACTGCCAACATGTTTCAGTTTAAAAACATAAAGAACCCAAAACGAGGTAATAGATGTGACAGTATGTTCAAAGCACTACAAAAATATAAGCTATATATCATTATTTATAAACCTTAGTCCTACTACCCGTATCTGATGCCATGCAGAGTACATAATTATTTTAACTTTAATAACAAATGGAAGGGAGTAATCAATAAATCTTTGTTTTTCATTATCTGTAACATCCAACACATGGCTGACTGACCTTTAAACTATCCCTAGAAATTCACAAATTCTCCTCCATCTATTCAGACATCATCCTTATGCCAGTACAGTTTTGACCATAGCCTCTTAGTTGCTGATTCATTCTTAGCTTTCATTCATTTCTTATTATCTTTTTCTCAATCTTTCATCCAGAAATTAAAGAGGTTTTTTAAAATAAAATCATCAATCCTTTGCATAATATATGTTGAAAATTTCTCACTACAAGGTTCAAAGTTCTCACTATAGCCTGTATGATCTCTTCCACCTCTTCTACTTCAATTTAGTCAGTTCTGGCCAAAATAGCTTCCTTTCTGTTTCTCAAAAATGCTATTTTAAGGTCATCAGTTCCAATTTCCTTAGGCATTCTGTCTTTCTCCTGCTCTCTCATGGCTGGATCATTTTCATTACTTGTAGGTTTCTGCTAAAATATTACCTCTCCAAGATCACCTCCACTGACCACCCTATTAAAAGTATGTCACAAAGCCACTGGTTTATGCAGTTATTTTTCTATAAACAAGCAAGGAATATTAAATTCCCTCATGACATTTTCTTAATTGTAATATGCTTGTTCTACCTTTTATTGCCAATCTCCCACATTAGATTATGAAGTCCATGCAGTAATGGATAAAATGTTTCAAACATGAACATTCAGCATGTAGCACATGGTTTGGCATACAGTATCTTAAAAATATTTGCTGAGGGACTGATTAAACATGTTGAATGATTCAACAGCTGAAGAAGAGGAGAGGTGTTTCTGAGCAAATCAGCTAGTTTTCACCCCTAAATTTAACACATTTGTTTTTTCTATATAGCCACCCATCTATCCATCTTTCCACCCATCTATTAATCTATAGTGATTTTGTTCTTCACATTTTCTAGAAAAAATCATAAATTACATTCATTTTAATCTTTGTCTAAAATCAAAGTTTGGAGTCAGTTAATCTATCAGAAGCTGCCTTTTATTGTTTCCCTTCAAAACATATCAGAGATTCAATTATATTTATATACACAAATAAATGTGTTGTGCACATAGCTTTGAAGGAGAATAATAATAAGCACTGGGAAATTTAATAGAATTCACCAATGAGGTCAGTGAGATAGGACCTAGGTTCTTGGCTTAACCTATGAAGATTGAACAATGTTATAATGAGCACTAGTGGACAAGAAAGATGGTGTTCCTAGTAAAAATCTAATTATTTAAAAAGAAAAACTGGGGGGAAAGTTATAAAGAAGTTCTACAAATCAATAAGAAAAAGAAAAACACTGATGGAAAAACAGGTCATGGATAACAATAGAAAGTACACAAAAGAGGAAGTAAAAACGACATCTAAGTACATGAAAAGAGATTTAATCTTTATCATAATTATATAAGCAATCTACATTGGAGTATTATTTTTCAGTGATGATATCAGCAAAGATTAAAACTTTTAATATACCACAATGGTAAGAATGTATGGAAAACAGGCAGTTATACAAATCATACTATCTCCATGTAGAACAACTTGCCAACATTTATCAAAATATAAAATGCATGTGGCCACAGACCCAGCATTTTAATATAACAATTTTCATGGAGAGATATTTCATACGACATAAAATTCACTGTTTTAAAATATACACTTCAGTGTATATGCACTGTACTGCCAACCATCATCATGAAATAACATCAGAACATCTACATCATCACTAAAAGAAGTAAGTGTCTCTAGTAACAGTCAGATCCAATGCCCCCTACCCACAGCCCACAGTAACTTCTAAATCTACTTACTTTCTCTATGGATTTGCCTATTCAAAACATTTCATACAAATGGAATCATAAAAATGATTCCATTTCTGTAACTTCTTTCATTTACTCTAACGTTTTCAAGGGTCATCCATGTTGTTGCATGTAACAGTACTTCGTTCCATTGGAGAGCTGACACTTGGGTTGCTTCTCTCTTTTGGCTATCATGACTGTTGTGAACACCTGTGCACAAATTTTTGTGTGAATAGATACATTAATTCTCTCAAGCATAGGCTTATGAATTTCTATTATTTGGCCTTATTGTAACTCTAAATTTAACTTCTTAAGGAATTGGCAAATTTATTTCCACAAAGACTGCATGTTTTATAGTCTCATCACCGAAGTATGAGGGCTTCACGTCCTTGTCGCTTGTCTGTATTTTTAAATTATAGCGAAAAGTAGTATATCACTCCTTTTTACTGATGAATAATAGTTCATTATAGAGCTATAACATTTTCAGTTTATCTATTCATCAGCAGATGAACATTTGAGTTGTTTCCACTTTTTAGCCACTGTGAACAATGCTTCTATAAATATTTGGGTAGTGATTTTTTTGTGTAGACATTTTTAAAAATTCTATTGAGTTTATATCCAGGAGTGTAACTGCTTACAGCAATGTTCTGTTACATCTTGAATTATAAACTCTCTAACTCTGTTTTGATATAAATGGGGATTGAGATTATAGCACCATATTTAGGCATAGTCTATAATCTGCTATGCCAATAATTACTGTACCAATTGCATTACTGTGTTATTTTTTTTATTTATTTTTTTTTAAAAGATTTATTTTTTATGTATACATACAAGCTGGGGCACAGGCCAGAGGCGTGGGGCGGCGAGAGGGTTCACTAGAGACAGAGCGGGGAGCAGAACAGACAGATCAGAAATACACTGCTGAGGGGAGCAGCGGGCGAGACAGGAGAGGTCTGCAGCGCCATGTGGGAATCTCCCCGGCCGGGCGTCGAACTCGCATCGCCGCTGCCGACAGCTCCACAGCGCAGTGCTTAACCGCTGCGCCACCAGGGAGGCCAGCATTGCTGTGTTATATCTGAAAAAAGTTACTTGTTTGCAGTACTATATATGTAGATATAAAATGTGATGTTTTATAAGAAACTACTAGCACTTAGTATTAACAGCTACTAGGGATGGGTATTTCATCATTAACACCATTAATGCATCAGGAGTTTTTATTTAGGGACAGAATTTCTGTTTGCAGTCTTCTCAAAGCCAATTTCTCATTCTTTTCCCGTAGAAGATAATTTTGTTAATTCTGGAAAATGTTTTGAATTTGCAAATTAATTCTGTTATCTGCCAAATGTACTAATCAAATTTCCTCTGTGACCAATTTCTGGGAAAGTTCCGTAAGTATTTGAAAAATAATGTAGATTTTATGATTGCCTGATTTAATTTATTAGTTATGTTATTAAAATATTCTACATACTTATTATATTTGCTGCATTTATTAATATTAAAAACATGCAGTTTTTCATAGTATCTACTCTATGTTAATCAGTGGGTTTTTACTGTGACAGTATTTTTCTCCAAAATCTTTCATTGTTCCCTTTGCATAGATACAGTATCTTCCCTATCATGCCAGTGGGGATTATAGTCCTTTTCTTTTACTTATCTACAAGTATTTGTTGAGCACTTACTACTATGTTCCAAGCATTGCTGTAAGTATTTTACATGTAAAAACTTACTGTATTTGCATGTAACTACAAAATTGGCACAATTATTTCTTTTCACATTTGGGTACATTTCTTTCATGGTGTTGGCTTTTTCTCAAATGTTGGTGTCCATTTTGTTAAACATTTATTTTACAGCTGAAATTCCCTGTAAACTTCTTTATGAATCCTTTATGGATTTGCCTACTCATGGAGAAGAGTCAAGATACATTTTCCTCAAACTGTTGGTTGTCAGTAGGTTGTGTATCTAGTCTCCTGAGCAAAAGGGTTTTCCACTGAGTGTCACCAGACCTCTATGGGCATTGACTTGCTTCTAATCCAAGTACACACACTTACAGGGCAACACTGCTGTTTATCATATGGCCCATCTGTAGGGAATAAGATGATGTCTCTGTTCCTTATTTAGAAGGAAGAGTGTATCTTCTAAACAATCCCCTCTAAGTCTCCATAGTGTCCCCTGCAATAAAAGGTAATGTAACTTTTGCTCATCTATAGATTTGGACACCCTTAGAATCTCTATCTCATTTACTAGCTTTATGATCTTGGGCAAGCTACTTTACTTTCCAGTACCTCAATATTCTCATCTGTGAAACAGGAATGAAAGTATCCAACTATGTCACTAGGATTAAATTTGGTAATACAATTAAAATGCTTAGTGTGCAGTGATAAATATATACAAATAATGCTCAGGCTGTCAAATGGCTACAAAAAATCTATCATCTGCTTTTTAAATTAGATGCTTAAATCTATTTAAAACAAAACAAATCAAGATTTCAAGAGGGTTCTAAAAGCTCACCTTTGAAGCCAATTCATGTAACATTGATAGATATACATATTAAAATATAAATGAAATAAGAAATTCAGAAAGTCAGGAACCATAAGTATGTTAGCTTCTTCAAAAGGAAAGCACTTTCAAGTCGTGTGCATGCTAGTTGTAAAGAAAGTCTTCCTTTCATTTCCTTTTGTGCATATTTTATGGATATTTTCCTTGTGGTTAGCATGGGGTTTATATATAACTTCCTAAAATTATAAGTCTGTAATAAACTTAGAACAGATTATAAGAGCTCTTCCTCTCCCTTATTCATAGATGTCACCAGTTATTTTACTATATATTATGTATCCTTTAACACAGATTTATAATTACGCATTTACTTTTCATATCTTATAGGAAATATTAAGTGAAGTTATTCATTGCATTAAAAAGTTTGTTTATTAAAATAATTGTTCATGCATTTACATTGACCAGAGAACCTTTCATTTTTCCATATGGCTTCGAGATACTGTGTTATACTGAAGGACTCCCTGTGGCTGTTACTATA
The DNA here is from genome assembly GCA_004024925.1 of Scalopus aquaticus. Lineage (NCBI taxonomy): Eukaryota > Metazoa > Chordata > Mammalia > Eulipotyphla > Talpidae > Scalopus > Scalopus aquaticus. Next base: position 246,385 of record PVIJ01000437.1, on the reverse strand, counting down.
GGGCAGGTCTAATGGTAATGAAATAACTCAGGTTTTATTTGTCTGGAACTGTCTTAATTTCAATTCAGTTACTGTATTTTTCAGTTTCAGAAATAGCTTGATTCTATATTTGTAATTACTATCTCTTTATCAAAATTCTCATTCTGACATATACTGATTTCCCAATTCTTTTTGATTATTTGTCAGTATTTTCCTTCAGCTAATTGAACATACTTAAGATAGTTGTTTTAAAGTCTGTCTAGTGAATCTGATTTATAGGTTTCTTCAGGGACTGTTTCTAGAGATTGATACTGTTCCTTTAAAAGGACTATTTCCCCTGTTCCTTTGTATTTCTAGTGCTCTTTTCATGAAAACTGGGCCTTGAAAAATAACCCTCTCACCCACTCTCTGCTGTCTAGTCTATAATATGTCCATTAATTAGTGAAGCCATCATTAAGCTTTAAGATCAGCCCAGTATGAAGTTTTAAGGTCTTTTCAGGTCTTTAATGGGCATTTGTTCTGGCTGAATTTATGAGTATTTTTTGAAATTACCTTTTCCCCTCCCCCCTTTTAAGTATTCAAATTACCAAAGAGTCTCACCTCAGCTTCTTCTGAAAGCCTTAGATTTTCTATTGTATTCCTCTGACTACTTTCTTGCACTCAAGTGTCTATGAGTATTCTGAGAACCAAACCATAATGCTGCTATTCCCAGTCTAATATCTGAGACAAACAGCAGTCCTTCAGGTAGTCAACCGATAGACTACAATATTGCAAGCAAGTTCTAACCTGCATCTGCGGTCCCAAGGAAGGAAACCAAGAATTGTGTTGCTTCCTCCCAACCACAATGTGCATGCTGGGAAAGTGGTAGTCGAAGAGTGAGTAAAACGCAAAAAATATCAGCCGAGATCAAAACACTGTTCTTTTTTGTTTTTAACTTATTTTCTTACTTTGTTATTAATATTTGGACAGTATTTGACTTATCCCCTCAGGTGTAGTCCCCATAGTTCTCCCACCACCTCAACACCCCTAATCCATCTTGCCTACCCCTTATGCTAAAACACCTCTTCTTCAACTACATGCATCCTGCTCTAATTGTTTTAGGATAGAAATATCTTTTTTATGCAAATCTATGGGGTAGAATCTTTATTTTTTGTAATATGTATGATCTCAATATCAGTCCATCCAGAATGATGGTGCTCATATTCATGGAAGTGACCATGGTCTCTTTCTCCTTTCTGTCATGTTACTTCTCCAATCAGTCTAAAGACAGGTCTATAGCTAGAGGGTCTGAACTATGACTCCCTTCAACATAATTCAAGAATTACATATGCTTTTATCTCAAAGTTGCACACAGTGAGGTGTAGCAGATACCTTTAAGATATTTGCCTGGCTCACAATTTGCCTTCTTGGGAAAGGTTCTAGTAAAAATTTCTATCATCTCCCACTTTTACATGTGTTTATAAAAAAAATAACAGAATTCCTCTTGGCTCAAAGAGTAGTTCAAGTCATCTGGTAAGGGCATCAAAAATGAGGTGAGTTTGCTTTTCTTTTAGTTCTATACCAAAGGACAATTCCACTGAGACTAGCTGATCCTCAGTGTGTTTTATCCACATTATCCTCAGTTTTTCATACAAAATCAGTAAATGACAAGGAAAAGTAATATTTAACATTTCATATTTTCTTTCAAATAACCACTCTTTCAGAGATCTAGGATCCCTACAATGAGAGAGGGAAAGAAGAGGAGACAAGTAGGAAGAATAAAGAGTAAGAGAAGAAATGGGAAGGAAGGGTAGAAGAGAGAGAAATCCTACTTTTCTTGTAAGTGTTATTTGTATTTTCTATACCATTCTATCAACATGGCCTTGCAAACTTATTTTTAAAGCACTAATCCAGAGAACCATTTCTTCAGCTTCCCAAATTCTTGAAACTATACAAAATGCTTCCCTCAAAATAGTCATTCTGTATTAATCAAAGGGTATTGTATTCAATTGTAAAAGTCCCTCACAGTATAACCATATACAGAATTATAAAGAATTCAACATTTCTGTTATTCATCACATGCTATCATCTGTATATTATTTGATTTTTCTAATAAAAATAATCATGATTGCAATTGAGGCTGACTGCAATCTAAGAAACCAAAATTAATAGCCCAGAATTGCAGAGTTCTGAAATATAATTTCTACCTCATTTGTGAAGATCTTTGAATCTTCCTACTTGGAAAATTTATACTTAGCAAATTAAGTATTTTGGTTAGAAACAGTTCTCCCTGATTGCTGCAAAAAAACTAATTTCATGTTAATGCTGACTAAATTAGGGTAAGACACAGATACATTAACATTTTAAAATATTTCACTGCAGTACTCCAATATTAAGCAATATTCAAATTAAAATTCTAACCTTACGACCAGTTTTTCTCTTTAAGTCAAGAAGCATGAGTTAGACCTATTTCTCAATTGCCTGAGACATATAATTAAAGACACTGGCACTGAATTTACAGACTGACTTTTAAATACACAAATCTTAAGGAAATAAACTTACAGATAAAAACAACAAGAAAACAAAGGATAAAGGCAAAAAATTATCTCTAAATATTCAAATTCAAATTTCAAAACTTCACTAAATCAGGGATGTTATAAATCAGAAATTACAGAGAGAAAAACTAAAATGAGAATTAAACATAACAGCTTAACTTACTGGATTATCTGTGGAATCCTCAGCCAACTGTAAACCAAAGTAGTCACGCTCAGTCAAATCAAGATGTTTGAAGACTATATCCAACAGAACTTGCCCCTGATCGTGTTTCTAAAAGAAAAATAAAAGGAAATCAATACTAATAAGCTATGTACATTACAATTTTTAACTTTGGGTACTTTTATCCTCTTTATCTATTGACAGCTATTTTATACCAATGACTTAACTGGGAATAAACACTTGACATGTCACGTATTTCTTACAAAAACAGTCTGATGTTAGGCAAACAGCTTTAAAAAGTATATAATAAACATGAGGATTGAAGAGAAACTTTTGATTGAAAATACCTTCTGCTTTCAGACTGTTATAATGGTATTTTTTTTTGTAATTTTATATTGCTGGCACTTTAAATCACATATATCCATAACATTTGTCTCATTGTGCTTATCCTTACATTTACATTTAGACTGGAAAGTGATATACCTGAATAAACACAAAGGGTCAAAATTTATGCTGTCACTTTAAAGCCAAATGCAAAGATACAAAGAAATGATAGGGTATTACAAAATTCCAGGCTCAATAATGTAAAGAACAACAAAAAAGAAAATAAGTAAGGGAATATAATATTTTAAAAAAATAAGCAACTAGACCCAACATGTAGAGAACACACTAGTTAACCTCACCACACAAATTTGTCTTAAATGCACCAGGCAAATTTACAAACTATACCAAATATTTGGCTATAAAGTATCTCGTTCAATCAAAATTAAAAAAAAAAATCAATAGCACAAGTGAAATTGAAAGTCACAATTTGGGGGGAACTGGAAAACACACTCTAAGATAATTAATTAAAGAAATCACAGAGCAAATTAGAAAATATTTACAGGTAAATGAAAATGAGAACACAATATACCAAAATTTGTGAGATGCAGCAAAGTAAGTGCTGAGTGGGAAATTTATAGCTGTAACATTTGCATTAGAAAAAAACAAGAATGATATCAAATACTAACTTTATAGTTTAAGGGACTACAAAAATGAAAACAAATAAAACCCAAAGCAATCAGGAGCAGTAAATAATAAAGATTAGGGCAGAAATTATTAAAAAACAAAACAAAACAAAACAAAATTTCCATGACAACAAAAGTTGGTTATTTGAAAACAAAAAAAAAAATTGACAAAACTTTAGCTTAATAGACTGAGAAGTAAAAGAGAGAAGATTCAAATTATTAAGGTCAGAACTGAAAATAGGTATACTTTACTGAATCTGTGGAAATAAAAATGATCATGAGAGTACTATGGATAATTACACACAGTCAAAAAATCAGCTAATGTACATGAAAAAGACAAATTGTTAGAATCACAAAACCTACCAAGATTAATAATAAAGAAAATCTGAATAGTTCTATACCCAACCACAAAGACATGGAAGAACTTTTCTATCACATGCAGAATTCAAGATAGCCATAATCAAAAAATTAAAAACTTCAAATAAAGGGAACAATACAGAGAAAACAGATAAACAGATCAGATAGGAAAAACAAGGAAAAGCAAATGAGAGGCAAGAAAACAAAATCAACAAGCAAAGGATTGAAAATGATATGCTAAAAAAATAATAGAACTGAAGAATGTAAAAAGTTTATCAGAGAAGATGAAAATTTCAGGAGAAAGCCAAGTAAGAAGAATATATCAAACGAAAGATGGAATCAGTGAACCAGAAGATGCAAATGGAGAAAAGAACCCAGAAAGAAAAAAGAAAAAGTGGAACAAAGGGGAAAAAAAAAAACACTTCAAGAACTACCTGACTCCACAAGGAAAGAAAATATAAGAATTATAGAACTCCAAGAAGAGGCAGAGACGGGAACTGAGAAAATCTCTACAGAAATAACACAAACTTTCTGAAAGTGAAAACAAGAACTAAACTATTAATGTTAGCGAAACCAAGCTGCCTTAGCTGTGGGTGCCTGCAGGAGCGGTGGGGCCTCTTATCCCGCTGCTCGAGTCAGTTATGGCAGTTGCTCCTGCCTAGTAACTGCCATTTTTGAACAGACCAATCAGGTGCTAGGAGCTGATGGGGAGGTCCAATCAGCTCCAGGATTGAAAATGGTCCAATCAGACTTGTGGATGGTACTCTGGGAGAGGATATAAGCCAGGATTGGAGGGACCTAAAGGGGGTAAAAAGATTGAACCAAAAAGGGGGGAAAAGAGAAGAGAAGAAAAAGAGAGGACGCCAGCCCCAGAGAGAGGAAAGAGGCCCCTGAAGAGAAGAACAGGAGAAGACACGGCAACACCAGCCCCAAGGAGAAGACAACGGTTCCAGATTCCGAAGAGAGAAGAAAGAAGTCCGTTCTTGGCCTCCGAGGAAGAGAGAAGAAAAGAAGCATCCAGCACCAGCCCTCTGGGCCTCCAGTCCTGTCTCTGACGTAGCCTGAAAGGAGCCGCAGAGGCCCTGGGCCTGGTATCTCAAGAGACCTGTTTGCCGGTCTAACCCAGCACCTCCCAAAGAGCTGCCATCCCCTATGTATTCCGGGGGAGGTGGCCGCCACTTGAGGATGCAGTGAGCTCTCTGTTTCCCCCGTTTGTAAAATAAACCCCATGTTTGTTGTTCCTGTAGCCTGAAGTCTCCTGCAATTGTGCGCACGGGTGAAACCCACAGACAGTGGCCTGTCCTCTCATCAGGCGCTGTCCTTTGTTGTATTTGGACTTTTGGCCTTTTGGGGCTTTTTGGTGGCTCTTGCCGCAGAGCCTGGGCATTTGTGGCCCGTCTGCCCGATTTCATTAGCTTTTAATAAGGTAAAAGAACACTTAACTACCTAAAGATATTGATACATACAACAAGGCTTATAATAGTAAAGCTTCTAGGAGTCCAAGACAAAGAAAGAACAATGAAGCTTACAAGGGCAAAGAAACATATAACTTATTTCAGAACACAAATCAGGCTAACATCAAACTTCTCTAAGAAGTTTGGGCAAGAAGACAATGGAGTGATATATTGAAAATCTTACTAGATAAAAGCTGTCAGCCAAGAATACTATATCCTGCAAAGTTCTCCTTCATATATGAGGTAGAAATAAAGGCCGTCATTACAAACAGAAACTTAAGGAATTTGTAACCACAACCCATCCCCCCAAGAAATATTAAAAGGAACTTTAGTATACGAACCAAAGATAGGCGAGAACACAAAGAACTTAGCAAAGAAATAAATAGAACAACAAAATTATGGGCAAAATGGTGGTAACAGACTTTCATATATCAATAATCATTCCAAATGTCAATGCAATGAACTCACCAATAAAAAGACATCAAGAATCTAATTGGATTAGGAAACAGAATCTAACCTTCTGCTGTCTCCAGGAAACATACCTAAATTCCAAGTATAAACATAGATTGAAAGCTAGGTTGGAAAACAATCCTATAAATGCATGGAACCCAAAGGAAGGTGGGGACAGATATACTTACATGAGGTAAGCTACACTTTCAGCTAACAAAAGTAACAAAAGACAGGGAGTGACACTATATATGATTAAGGGAACAATATACCCGGACTATACAACACTCATCAATATTTATTCACCAAATAAAGGAACACCAAAATAACAACATTGATAAAAATACATATGTAGTTGGAGACTTCAACAGCCCAATCTTACTAGTGGACAGATCAACTACACAAAAAATAAGTAAGGACACAATAGCTTATTATTTTTTTTTATTATTGTTATTTATGTCTTTTACATTTTGTATTCCCCTTGGGTAACCCACCACCAATTCACCCGTGATCCATCTCCATGGTCCCTTGTGTTCTTTTCTATTCCCTTTTGTGCCCTTATCTCTTCCCCCGCACCCCCGCTGAGTGTCTCTCTCCTATTTGGTTTCCCTATAGTCCTTATTTTTCTTTTCCTTTCTGGTTTATTTCACTGAGTATGATTCCCTCTAATTCCATCCATGTCGCTGCAAATTGCATGTGTTTAGCTTCTTTGAATGCTGAATAGTATTCCATTGTGTATATGTACCACATCTTCTTGATCCAATCATCTATTTTCGGACATCTGAGTTGCTTCCATACCTTTGCTATTGTGAATAGTGCTGCAATGAACATACGGGTGCATGTATCCTTTTCGGATTAGTGTTTTTGAGGACACAATAGCTTTAAACAAGAAATTAGATCATGTGACTCTAATAATCATTTACAGGGCATTTCCCCCCTCAGGTATAGTCCCATATCACTCTACCACTGAAGATGAATACATTATTTTTTCAAGTGCACCTAGGACATTGTCCAGGATCGACCACATAGTAAGACACAAGACAAGTATCAACAAATTCATGAAGACAGGAATCATACCAAGCATCTTCTCTGACCATAAAGGTATTGAATTAGATATCAACTATAAAAAGAAAGCAAGGAAATCTACTTATCGGGGGAGACTGAAAAGAACACTACTGAAAGAACACTGGGGTATTTAAGGAAGATCAACGAGGAAATCAAAGAAAAAATAAAAATATTACCATGAGACAAATGATAAAGAGGACAAAACTTTTCAAAGCTTGTGGTACACAGCAAAGCAGCACGAAGAAGGAAATAGATAGCAATATAGTCCATATCAAGAAACAAGAAAGATCTCAAACAACCTAACCTCTCCTCTCAAGGAACTAGAACAAGAACAACAACAATAAAAAACCTAAAGCAAATAGGAGGAAATCATTAAAACTAAAGTAGAAATAAATGAAATAGCATTTAAAAAAATCCAAAAGATTAATGAAGCCAAAAGCTGGTTCTTTGAAAAATTAAACAATATAGACAAGTCTCTAGCTATGTTTAATAAGAAAAAAAAAAAAAGGAAAAGAAAACTCAGGATCAAAACTGAAAAAGAAGTTACAACAGACACTTACAATCCAGAGGATGAGAGGTTACTATGAACATTTATATGCAAACAAGTTCGACATGCTAAGAGTGATGGACCCATACGTAGAAATACAGAACTATTCAAGCCTGAATAAGGAAGAAATAGAAAATCTGAACAAACCAATCACAAGTAGGGAATTTAAAACAGTAATCAACTCTCCCAAAAGCAAAAATCCAGGACCAGATACTTTACCTGTGAGTTCTACCAAACTTTCAAAGACAAACCAAGAACAATCCTGACCAAACTCTTTCCAAAAATTGAGAGAGAAGTAATACTTGCAAGAACATTTTATGAGGCCAACATTATTCTAATAGCAAAACCAAATAAAGACAACATAGGAAAACTACAGACCAGTCTCCCTAATGAATACAGATGCAAAAATTCTGAATAAAATCTTAACAAACAAATCCAACAATATATTAAAAGAATTATACATTATGACCAAGTGGTATTTTGTAGACACATACACAAATACACACACACACACACACACACACACACACACACACACACACACACGATTCAACATCTGAAAATCATGTAATTAACCACATCAAGAAAAAAAAGACTATGACCATATCAATAGATTCTGAGAATGCATTTCATATGATCCAACACCCATTTATGATGAAAACCCTCAAAAAATTGTAGATAAATGGAACATATCTCAACATAATAAAGCCACATATAACAAACCCACAACTAACATCATTCTCAGTGGAGAAAAATGGAAAGCCTTTCAACTAAGATCTGGTATAAGACAAGGATGCCCACACTCACCACTACTGTTCAACATAGTATTGGAAGTCTAGCTAGAACAATTAGGTAAGAATTATAAAAGGAATCCATACCGGGAAAGAAGAAGAAAAGCTATCATTACTTGCAGATGACAAAATACATAGAAAATCCTAAAAAGTCCACCAAAAAACTAATTAAAACAATAAACCAGTTTGACAGTGGCAAGTGACAAAATCAATACATGAAAATCACCTGTCTCCCAATATGCAAAAAATGAGCTAGAAGTGAAGGTAATTAAGAAAGCCATCTCATTTACTATCACATACATACACAAAAAATAAATTACTTAGGAGTAAACCTAATGAAGGAGGAATAGGACCTATACAAGGAAAACTCTAAAATGCTAGTTAAAAGGAATAGAAGACACCATGAAATAGAAAGATATTCTCTGCTCATGCACTGGAAGAACCAACATTGCCAAATGGTCATCCTACCCAAAGATATTTACAAAGTTAATGTAACCCAAATAACATTTTCAATGGCATATTTCAAAGAAATGGAACATTATTGAAATTCATATGGAAGCACAAAAAACCCAGAATAGACAATGTTATACTGAAACAAAAAGGGGGGAATGGTAGTGTTACTCTTCAGACTTCAAACTATACTATAAAGTCATAATAATTAAAATAGCATGGAAATGTAACAAACCAGACTCTAAGATCAATGAAACAGATTGAGAACTGAGAAACAAACCCACACATATGAACAGTTAATTTATGACAAAGGAGTGAAGAATATACACCAGACCAAGGAAAGTGTCTTTATTAAATGGGAAAATTCGATTGCCACATGGAAAAGAATGAAAGTAGTCCATTATCTCATACCACATACAAAATAAACTAAAAATGAATAAAAGATATGGATGTAAGATCTGAAACCATGAAAGACATGGAAGAAAACACTCCATGACAAGTTTCAGAGATATCTTTGTAGATTCATGCCCAGCAGCAAGGAAAACAAGAGAATATAAACAACTGGAACTACCTCAAATTAAACAGCTGCTACACAGTGAAAGAGACTAAATCAAAACAGAGACACCCTACTGAGTAGAAGAAAATATATGCACACAATACATTTGACAAGGGACTGACATCAAAGATCTATGAAGAACTCATACAACTCAACTAAAAGAAAACAAATAACCCAATCAAAAAATAGGGCAGAGACACTATATAGGCATTTCTCCAAAGACATGTAAATGGCAAATAGGCATATGAAAAAATATTCATCATCACCTATCATCAGAGAAATGCAATCAAAACCACAATGAGAAACCACCTAACACTCATGAGAATGGCCCATGACAAAGAGACCAAAACAACAAGTGCTGGCAAGGATGTGGAGAAAAAGGAACCCTCTTACACTACTGGTGGGAAATCAGACTGGTCTAGCCCCGACTGAAAGAATTATGGAGGTATCTCAAAAGACTAAAATGTACCCATCATATGACCCAGCAATTCCACTCCTAAGTATCTACCCCAAAATACAAAAACAATAATTTGTAAGGAAACCTGCACTTCTATGCAGCATTATTTACAATAGCCAAGATACACAGACAGAATAAGTACCCCAAAACAGATGAATGGATCAAGATGTGGAATATACTCCCAATGGAATACTACTCAGCAATCAAAATAGATAATCTCATGCAATTTGCAGCAACACAAATGGAGTCGAAAGAAATTGTGTTAAGTGAAATAAGCCAGAATGAGGAAGATAAATACTGGATGCTGTCACTTATAGGTGAAATATAGAAAAACTAAGCAAAGGTTAAACAAAAACAAGCTTTAAAACCAACTCTTGAGAGCTGACCATACATCTGTGGCTTTCAGTGGGGGAAGAGGTGGAGTGAGAAAGGGGAGGGAGGAAACCACAATGGACTTTGTTGGAGGACTACATGTATTTCAATAGTTAGATTGGTATGGTGACTATACCTGAGGTAGGAAATTTTATATTATCATAACACTGGCAAGGATGTTGGACAATGGTACTTCAATAATAATAAATTTAACATAAAATAAATACGTAAACAAACATACCCAGAAAATAACATGTATTGGTCAGTATGTGCAGAATGTGGAACCCTTGTGTAATGCTGGTGATAATATAAAATGGTGCAGGGAAACAGTATGGTGGTTCTAGCAATTCTATTTCTGCATATATACCCTGAAGAACTGAAAGCAAAGCTTGAAGAGTATTTGTATACCTATTTTACAGTAGCATCATTTATATTAGCTATAATGTAAAAGCAACCCAACTGTCCATCAATAATAACACAAGAGTTAAGTGTGATTAAAGCTTTACTGACCAAAGGAAATGATACCACATGGTAAACTGAATTCACAGAAAGAAATTAAAGGTATCAGAAACAATAAAGGGTAATATATTAAATTACACACACACACACACACACACACACACACACACACACACACACTTGCTCTCATCTTCCCCGCCTAATTTTTTTTCAGAGGTTGGGAAGGAGCCTGTTAAATAGGCTCTTGGGATACTGACCCAGCCCTGTACAAAAACATTAAACTCAGCTCAATGAAAAACAAAAGATGAGTCCTGGTAGCAGAGGGAGTGACTTTTCAGTTGGAAGGAATATTTCTAGGATTCTATACTCCCCCAGTCTTCAGATAACATTAAGTGCATCTCAGCATGGGAGCATGGGAGTCAGGAGATGTGCCCAGGGGTTTGAAGGTGAACTCCAGGTAGCTGGGGATGAACCCTGAGAGGCTAGGGTTAAGATCTCTGGGCCAGGAGTTGGTGTATGGACGGACCCTCAGAGCCTGGGGGTGAAGTACAGGATGTGTTGGGTAAGCTACTGGCTCTCTGAGTTGAACCCCAGTAGTTGGAGAAAGGTAGATCCCTGGGGCTAGAGGTTGGTACTGCCAGTATTGGGGGAATGGACCCAAGGCATAGATGAGTGGACCACTGGTGTTGGTGGTGTGCTCTGGGAGCTGGGAGATTGACCAAGATGGTGGGGGGACTATTGAGCCATGGGTGGCATTCAGCTGGAAGGAGAATATGGAGAGGACCCAGGGGCCCAGATGATACAGGCCACTGGGAAGCACGGGTGGCAGGCTTCCTGATAGGGGAAGAAGGGAAAAGAGACTTCAGCATTGGCACAGAGTAGACAGACCATCCATTAGTGTGTTGGAAACCACTACAACCAAGGGTGGTCTAGTGGGCAGGCTCTACTGGGACTGGGTATCTTCATCTTAAAGTAGAACTGCAGGATAAAAACTGCTTGATTCCCTATTCCAGTTAATACAAAATTTGCTTTTGGCCTTGTAAATCTCCCTGCTCAACACTTTAAAGATGGTGGTGTCAGAGGGTTCTATCTCCACAATCAGATATTTCCATTGCTAATCTGGGAGAATCCATTCTATGCTCATGGTAGCTGATCTGGAACAAGAGGTTCTGTTGGCCAATCTCCATGTCTCCTAGCTTGGTTACTTTGTAGTCAGGGAGATTTCACTTTCACAAACTTCTTCACCTTCACCCTTTCTCTGGAACTGCTGGTTACTGGCCAAATTTATTGGACTGAGTTGGCTTGAGTCTATTTTTCTTGGGTATGCATAAGCTTTTGCCAAGCTTCAGGCATAGCTTGCATTCATACAAGTCCAGATGGCTTTATATAACATAAGGGTCCTGGGCCCCCCTGGTGGTACAATGGGTTGAGCACAGCATTATGAAGCCATCCAGAGCCACTGCAGCATGAGTTCGATACCTGGCCAGGAAGATTTCCATATGGCGCAGCAGACCTCTCCTGTCTCACCCACTGCTCCTCTCAGCAGTGTATTTCAGTCGATCTGCCTGTTCTGCTCCCCACTCTGTCTCTGGTGAATCCTCTCACCACTCCACACGTCTGGCCTATATCCCAAGTTGTATGCATAAATAAAAAAATCTTTAAAAAATAAAAAACCTCACTTAAAAAAAATAAAATGAGGTTCCTTATTGATGACAATGGTCTGTATCCTGGGCCAATACTGGAGGTGTTCCCAGTGGCCATAGTTGCTCTGGGAGGAGGCAGTCACTCCCCCTATTCCTGGTCTTGCTCCAGGGAATAATGGAAGTCGATGGCGAGGGCCTTGAAGCTTTATCAAACAGGACAAGAAACCCTCTGTCAGCTTACTTAATAGACATAAAGTAGTATTTATAAAATATATTGTTGGGATTGAGACAGACAGACAAACAGGTGGGGGGGAGGGGAGGGAGGGGGAGAGGGGGAGAGAGAGAGAGAGGGAGAGAGGCGCAGAGACTATTGTGGTATTAAAAAATACCAAAATGGGGCAAGAAGAAATAGAGCTATAGAGAATAACATTTCTGTATCTCACTGTAATTAAGTTATTATAAGGTAAATATTCTGATAAGGGGAGATAAATCCAGTAAATCCCACAGGAAACAGTATGAAAAATGCAAAAAATAAATATTAAAAAAACACCTCATTAATGGGATTCAAATGTTACATAATATAATATCCAAGTCCACAAGCATGTCAGAGCAGTCAGCGGCATCTCTACTTTTCATGAGATCCCACCAGTGCTTGCCCAGACCAACAAGGCCTCAGACATTCAAGAACCTGCCAAGACTGGCAGAGGCCTTGTCTCTGCGAGACATTCCCACAGTGCCCACCCAGACCCATATCTGGGATGGAGCCAGAGGGGCTAGAGGCCTTTCCACCTTATGAAAGACCACACCAGGGCCTCCCTAGTGGCCTAGGGGTTAAGTCTCAGCATTATCACCACAAAGACCTGAGTTCGATCCCCAGCCAAGGAGCTAACCCACATATGGCACCTCTCCTGTATCGCTTGCTGCTCCCCTCAACAGTGCATTTCAGTAAATCTGCCTGTTCTGCTCTCTACTTTGTCTCTGGTGAATCCTCTCACCCCCCACCCCACACCTCTGCCCTACACCCTGGTTCTTCAACACACAAAAAAAGAAAGACCACACCAGAGCCTGCCCAGACCTGAAGATGCCCTGTGAATTTCTGTAAGATCCCACCAGTGTCTGCCCAGACCAGCAGAGGTCTGCTGACTCCATGGGACTCCACCAAGGCCTATCTGAACTTACAGGGGCCTTGTGCTATCCCACAATCACCCCCAACACCCTCAATGGCTGGTGAGACCCCAGGCCCATATCAGGAAGTAAGCCAGAGTGGACAGTGGCCTCAGGACCTCCCATGAAACTCTGCCAACAGCCATCCCAAAGAGCCACCACACCCTATGCCCTGACCTGCACTAGATATGGAGGGAAATCCCACCAGAAGTCCTACCTGCCAGTCCCAGCTACTCCAGCCAGGACCTCCACTGTACTACATGCCCAGATCTGCTCTGTGGAAGTCACCAGCTACTGTATCTACCACCTAGTAAATGCCCAGAATGTAGGCATTCTGTAGCTCCACATCCAATAGAAACCACATCTACAGCAGAACAAACCTAAAAGCAAACAATGGAGAGAAAGAAAAATAGAAATGACCAAGCAAATCCTCAGGGGAACAGTACACCACAGGAAGCCAACAACAAAGACATGGAAGAGTTTTTCTTCCTATCAGATAAAGAAGTCAAAACTGCCATATTTAAGAAAATTAAAGAATTACAGCAAGAACCAGAACAATACAAAGAAAACTCAAAAAAAAAAAAAAAAAAAAAAAAAAAAAAAAAAAAAAAAAAAAAAAAAAAAAAAAAAAAAAAAAAAAAAAAAAAAAAAAAAAAAAAAAAAACCAGATCAGAAACATATAGCTTCCAAAAAGGAAGCTATGAGAAACGCAATCAAAGAACAAAAGATAGAGACGGAATCTCCAAATAAGAAAATAACGAATTTCAGGATATAAAAAGATCAATGGAGATAAAAAATTCTGGAAAAAGCCATAAAAGTAGAGCACACCAAACAGAACAAATTTGTACACTTGAAGATGCAGATATGAAAATAACCAATATAGAAAAAAGAAAGATACAGAGAAAAAAAGAATGAAGAAATGCTTTGAGAATTATCTGATACTATGAGGAAAGGGAATATGAGTCACAGGAGAAGAGTGATAGAAAGAAGTTGGAAAACCGTTTAAGGAAATTCTCACAGAAACTTCCCAAACTTAAAGAAGGAAACACAGAAATACAGGAAGCTAAGAAGGCATGAACTGTCCTAAATAAAAGGAAATCAACAGCAAGACACATAGTAAAGCTCCCAAGAGTCCAAAACAAAGAAAAAACAATAAAGCTGAAGAGGGGAAAGAAACAAATAAAGGAACACCGATTAAGCAAACATCGTATTTCTCTGAAGAAGCACTATGGGCAAGAAAATAATGAATTGGCAAATTCAAAACAGTTCCAGAAAAAAAGATGCCAGCCAAGAATACTTTATCCTACAAAGATCCCCTTCCTATATAAGGGAGAAATAATGACCTTCTCAGACAAACAAAATAGTAGGGAATTTGCAACCACTAAACCCCTCCTCCAAGAAATAGTAAAAGGAGCTTCAAGATTTGAATCAAAGAGAAGCAAGACACAAAGGACTGAACAAGGAATTGAACCACAAAAATATGAACCAAGCGGAAGAAAAAGATTTCCACATATCAATAATCACTCTAAACATCAATGTACTGAACTCACCAATAAAATGACAGAGTATCTTGTTGGAAACAAAATCCGACCTGCTGCCTCCCAAGAAATCCACTCAAGTTCCAAAGACAAACATAGACGGAAAGTAAAAGGATGAAACAATTCTACAGGCACATGGCACCGAAAGAAGGGCAGAGACAACCATACTAATAACAGGTAAAATAGCTTTCCAGCTAAAAAAATGTTGCATGATAAACAGATGAACACTATATAATGACAAAGGGGCCAATTCATCAGAACAACATAACACTCATCCACATAACCTTACCACATGAAGGAGAACCAAAACACACCAGATAATTACTTTTGAATCTGAATACATTGGAGAAAAGATAGATGTGATAAGAGATTTCAATACCCCACTCTCACAAATGGACAGATCAAAGAGACAGAAAATAAATAAGGGCACAATTGCCCAAAGATCTAGACCACACAAGGGCCTAAAAGATACTTATAGGACAATGCACCCCAAAAACCCAATTACACATTTTATTCAAGTGTACACGGCTCATTCTCCAGGAATGATCAAATACTGCATCACTGGACAAATACTAACAAGTACATGAAGGTTGAAATCATACAAGCATCTTCTCTGATCATAAAGTTATCAAACTAGAAATCAATTACAAAAAGGAGACAGGAAATCCTCCAATACATGGAGACTGAACAACACACTACTAAAAGACCACTGGATTAACAAGGAAATTAAAAAAAAGAATACCTTGAGCCAAATGACAATGAGGATACAATATTCTAGAACATATGGCACACAGCAAGAGCAGTAATAAGAGGGAAGTATATAGCAATATAGGCCCACATCAAGAAATAAGAAAGAACCCAAGGAAACAACCTTATTTCTCCTCTAAAGGATGTAGAAAAAGAACAAAAAACCCAAAAGGAAGTAAAAGGAAGGAAATCGTTAAAATTAAAGTAGAAATAAAGTAAAAAAGATAGTACAGATATCAAAGAAACCAAAAGCCAGCTCTTTGAAAAAGTAAACAAAAAAGACAAACTCCTAGCTACATTCACAAAGAAAAAGGGAGAAAACTCGAGTAAATATGATCATTAAAGGAGAAAATATGACAGGGCAGAAATGCAGAGTATAAGATGTTACCATAAACATTTATATGTAAACAAGTTTAACAATCTAGATGAAATGGTCAAATCCTTAGAATTATACAATCACCCCAAACTGAATAAAGAAACAATAGAAAACTTGAATAAAACAATTACAAGCAAGGAAATTGAAACAGCAAACAAAAGCCCAGAACCAGATGGTTTTATAAATGAGTTCTATCAAACTTTCAAAGATGAACTAATATCTACCTTGCTCAAAATATTTTGAAAAATAGATAAAGAAGAAATAATTCCAAATAACTTTTATGAGGCTAACATCACACTGATACTGAAACCAAAGACAATACAAGAAAAGAAAACTACAGGCCAATCTCCCTAATAAACACAGATGCTAAAATCCTCAATAAAATCTTAGCAAGCCAAATCCTCCCAATACATCAAAAGGATTATACACCATGACAAAGTGGAATTTACTCCAGGTGCACAAGAATGATTCAACACCTGAAAGTCAGTCAACATAACTTACCACATCAACAACAACAAAAAAGATAAAAATCATTATATCATATCAGTAAGCACAATATTAACACAGAGAAAGCATTTAATAGAGTTCAACATCTATTTATGATGAAAACACTTGAAAAACTTGGAGTAAAATAATAAAATCTATACATGAAATACCCATAGTTAGGATCATTCTCAATGAAGAAAAAGCAAAAGCCTTTTCACTACTAGAAAAGGATGTCCACTCTCAATATTGGTAATGGCAATGTAAACCATCCAGCCACTATAGAAGGCTGCATGGAGGTTCTTCAAAACACCAGAAATGGATCTGCCATATGATCCAGCTATTCTACTCCTAGGACGCCATCCAAAGAAAACAAAAGCGCTAAGTTGAAAGGAAACATGCAACATTGTTTAATGTAACACCATAAACAAGAGCCAAGATATGGGGGAAAAAACCTAAATGCCCCCAAACAGATAAATGGATCAAGAAGATGCAGTATATAAACACAACGGAGTGCTAATCCATGATCAAAAAAGACAAACTCATGTCATTTGCCACAATATGGATGGAGATGGAAAGATTGCTGTTAAGCGAAATAAGTCAGAAAGAAAAAGATAAATATCAGATGGTTTCACTTACATGTGGAATATAGAAAAACCAAACAAAGGGTCAAGACAACTCTGAGAACTAAGCATAGATATGAGGCAGCCAGGAGGGGATGGGGAGAGGGATGAGGTGAGGGCTAGGCAGGGTGAAAATGAGGTGGGAAGGGGAGAGCACAAGAGAATATGGTGCTGGACTACGGCTGTTTTTTTTTTTTTTTAAAGATTTATTTATTTTTTTTAATATATATTTTTATTGTTATTTACGTCTTTTACTACGGCTGTTTTAATGGTGGAAAAACTACAATGAACACGCCTGAGTGGAGAAATCATATATTGTCCAAAACTTAAATCAAAAATAAAATAAAAAGATGCCTTAACAGTTGGATAAATAAATGAACTAAAATTTAAATACAAAAAAAAATTACAAGCTAAACTATGCATTAAACACAAAAGAAAGCCGTAATGGAGGACTAGAGGTGCAAAAAAAATGCACGAGTCATAAATAGCACAAAAAGTGAAGTGGCAAATATAAATTTAATTATATCAATAGTATTATTTGACATAGTAACACTAACCAAAAATAAGTAAAAAATGCAGAGGCTGTCAGGCTGAGGGGAAAAGTTATGTAACTATAACCTTTTGACAGAACACATACTTTAGATTCAGATACAAGCAGAAACTAAAGTGATAAGAAAAGATTTATCTATTATGTAATTGTAATCATAGCAGCACTTGAATGAATATACCTATGTCCCACAAAATAGATCTGAAAACAAAAAACACTAGTAAAGCGGGACATTTTATAAAACTGAAAAGTTTTATCATCAGGAAAATATTTATGAACATATAAGCACCTAGCAAAAGCCTGTAAGTATATGAAGGACTGAAAAGAAGTAACAGACAACTCAAGAATAATATTGGAGACATCCAAAACCAACTTTCAATAAAGTCTAGAACAACAGTTGGAAGGTCGTTCAATTCAAACAATGGCATCAACTGAAGAATGCTGACCAACAAGTCATACAGTACACTCCAGCCAACAATAACAGAAAGCGTATCTTCTCATGTACACATGGAATAGACTCTAGAATAAACTATGCACTAGTCCATAAAATAAGCCTAAATAAGTTTAAAAGACATGAAATCATACAAAGCATGGTCCCAATAACAAAGGAATAAAACCAGAAATTGATAGTAGACATTCGGGAAATCACAAGAATATGGAAATTAAATACCACTCATGACAATAAGCAGAGGATCAAAGAAACCAGAAGGAAAATTAGAAACTATTTTGGTATGAATCAAAATGAAGGCACAACATGCCACAACTGTTGGGATGTGGTTAAATCAGTGCTTGGAGGAAAACTTAAAGATGTAAATGATTTTATCAAAAAAGAAAGATCTCAAATTAACATAATCCCTTACTTTAAGACACTGGAAAAAGAAGTTAAACCTAAAGCAAGCAGAAGGCAAAGATTACAGCAGAAATAAATGAAACAGAATAGAATCTCAACAGAGAAAAAAAACTCAATAAAATCATAAGTTGATTCTTTGAAAAATATCAGCAAAATTGATAAAACTTTAGCTAGACTGAGGAAGAAAAACTAAATTATAGAATGAAAGTTAGCACAATAGTACTGAACTTACAGGGGAAAATAAGAAAGGTGATCGTAAGGGGATATTATGAACAACCATCTGACAATAGTTTGGGTAACTTCCGATAAAAGGGGCGAATTTCTATATAAACACATGAAACCACTAAAACTAACACAAAAAGAAACAGAATATTTGAGTAGATGTGTATAACATGTAAAGAGATTGGGTTATAAATTTAACAAAGTTTCACAAAGAAAAGACCAGGTACAGATGGTACCACTGGTTAATTCCATAAAACATTTCAAAAAGAATTAGTACCAATTCTTCACAAACTCTTGCAAAAAAAAGTAGTAAATCCATTATGTTAACAGACCAATGAATAAATTAATATGATCATATGGACTGATACACAAAAACTATTTTAAAAATACATGTTTTCATGATAAAAACTCTCAATTTAGTATAGAAAGGAAGTTTCTTAGGATGATAAAGAGCATCTATGAAAGCCCGTCATATTTAATGCCTTATTAAAATGATACAAAAGCAAAGGTTTACGGCACACAAAAATGAGAGCACGTTAAAAACTAGTGATGCCAGATGTTAGGTCTGTAAATTATACCAATGTCAATACATGGGATTTTGAAAATGCACCAGAGCTATGAAAGATATTACCATCTTTTATTTTATAGCTAGGTACATGGGAGTTCTCTGTCCTGTATTTGCTACATTCTGTGAGTCTAAAATTATTAAAATATAAAAAGTAAAAGCAAACAAAAGCATCTTACTTATGCTTACTAATAGGAGTCCAATAATTATGTAATGAAATTAAATAAATAAGTTACATATTGAGTAAATTTGGAGTTCTCTGTTTTTGACAGCTTTTTACAATTGTCATCTCGTGTTGAGTAAGCTTCCATCAATAAAATATTTCAAAATGTCTGATTTCAACATAGTTCTTTATTCCATTATTTAAATCAATATATACTGTATGCATACTAATACCTTTAAAATCCTTCATCTCAAAGGCGAATCCATTTATTTGAAGACATTTATTGCGTCACTATTATTTAACAGACCACATACTAAGATTTGAAGCATGCACCTTTCCTTTGAGAAGAAATACAGGATTCATCAAAAACAAATCACAAATAATTTCCACTTCTTACAATCTGTATGATCTTAGGGAAATTTCTTCTGTGTTTATAACTCTGAAAAAGGTTTAAATCTGATATTTGGTTGATTTATTTAAATGCTGAGAGCACATATTTTCATGAAGCATCTTGGTATAAATTAAGATTCATTCCACTGAAGCTACCAGGACCTTCTCTTGTGGATGAAGTCACCTGAACCCCGCTAAAATTGTTCACTCAAGCACCAGAAAATTACAATTATTACAGGAAAATGATGAAAGAAATAATAGTACGCTCACACCCCTCTTAACCATTTTTCAATCAGGTGGGTTATTTTCCCACCATTAACTGGCTAATCTGACTATGCAGTGAAGGTGTATGATTATTTACTCTAGAAGGCTGCTAAGTAGCAGCACCAAAAAGAAGCAGGAGAAACATAAACTGGCAGGGGGAATATAATTGTATAAATCACATAAGCTTTTAGATGGCAATGTGTGACTTTCAAAAGTAATTAAAAATTTGCATCCTTGGACTGAGCAATCACACCACTAGTATTACAGCCTGAGAAATACATCTATATGTATAAATATGATCTCTGCAGCATTGCTTGTAATAGCAATCCACATACATTCAAGGGAATATCCCGTAGTCACTAAAAAGAATGAATAAGATTCTACACTGATGCAGAAGTCTCCAAAGAGAGTTATAAGTGAAAGTAGCAAATGTAAAAGCAAATAGTCAATATAATGGTAACTGTGGCCAGATCATATACAGCATTCTAGGTCATGTATAATGAAATGTAGATATAAAAATAAGACACAAAGATTAATTACGATACTTACTACAGAAGTATCAACAGAATTATGGAGGCCTAAACTAGGGTGGCACCAAAGAGGATAAAGTGAAACTACAAATTCAAGAGAGGTAGAATTGGTAAACAGGTAATTGAATATAGGTGAGAAAGAGCAGGACATCAAGGATGATGCCCATGATTCTGAATTAGTCAAATGAATAGCTGGTGACTTTCACTGACATAAAAAACAATGCAGTTTATGAAAGCAGGAAAAGGTCAGTTTTTAAAACCTAGCAATTTGAGTAGCTACGAGTCAACCAAAGGAGGAAGGGAGATGTGGGGTGGGAGATGAAAATCTAACAGAAAAAGAAAGAAGTTAATTCCTTATTAAGACCTAACATATGTTTATTTGATCTAGTCTTTATCTTTCTAATGTACACATTATCTTTCTCTGCCTGCACATTCCTACCTAGCTACAGTCTTCTTGATATTCCCCAAATCATTAAACTCATTTTCTCCTCTTTTAACAGACCTTTTTATACCTTGCTCTCGCTTAGGACTCTGCTCTACTAGAACCTTCTCGGTAAACATATATACCTCTCAACCGCCTTCTCATTCTATCCCTTTACTATTTCTTCATTTCCATCCTAATACATATTACCACCAAACACATGTGGATGTTTGCATGTGTCCCACATTAGAAATGTGGCCACCATAAAAGCAGAGTCTTGTTAACACTCAGATATCTAGAATCCAGAACACTGTGTGGCATGTTACTTTGTGTGTGTGTGTGTGTGTGTGTGTGTGTGTGTGTGTTTTGAATGAATTGACAAGAAATGGACAGATGAATGATTCTTCTGTTTGAGCAAGAAGAAATACAGGTTTAAGAGCCATCAATGTGAAAACTGAAGTCAGAAAGCAGCTGAGATTATCCAGGATCAGAAGAGAGTACAAGAAAAGAGCTAAAGGAGAACCCTGATATATACCAAAATAAAGTGACTGCCAAAGGCTACCAACAGGTATTTTGGTTATTTGAAAAGGAAAATGAGTGAACTGATTAAATAGCTTACAAAGAAACTTTAATGTTCAGATGGATTTGAATCCCTTTGCGGACATTCCTGGCCCTTAGGGTTTGTTTTTTTCCTCTTAACCTCTTAAGAGGATCAGCTCTTCATATTGGCCAGGACCCTGTTCTCTAACAGGGTATTCAAGGGGCTCTCTAAAAGTACAAAGGATAATGCATCTGCAGAGAAACTAACTTACTGGCAATAATTTTTCTAAAGATGAACTTTCCCTAAATAACTTTCCACAGTAGCTTTCCCTAAGAAAACTTACTTATTTGGGTTTTATCACTCAAACTTTAAGTCAATTGCCAGGTAAAATAGATTGTTGTTGATAGGCTAAGAACAAGAACCAGGACAGATTTTAGACAAGTTTATAGAAAAAACTAAGTTGTAGCTCTACTGACCCACCATGGGGAAAAATAATTTGGAATGTAGTATGATAAAGTGGAAATAGCAAGTAAGCGAAGCCCTTATTTGGTCAGTTACTATACAGTCTTCAACAAATTATATTCCAATTTGGGCTAATATCATCAACTCTAACACAGGATAGTTCTGTTACTATCCTGTGTAGCGCCTAGGACTCAGTGGGTACAGTTAAGTTTAGGGGCTGATGTACTGGGAGAGAAAAGTCCAAGAAAGACAAGTCTGGGCTCCTTCCTTCAACCACAGTAACTTTAATTGGCTCCATTACAACCCTACAAATATATAAACGTGTGTGTGTGTTTCTCTTTACTGGAATAAAAGAATTTCGTATTCTCAAATGTCTAAAACAACTAAGCCAGATGATCTCAGAAGTCCCCTTTGGTGCTAAGGTGCCTTATTTCTTTTTTTATTCTAGTATATATATTTTTATTGTTATTTATATCTTTTACATTTTGTATTCCTCTTGGGTAACCCACCACCAATTCACCCGTGATCCATCTCCATGGTCCCTTGTGTTCTTTTCTACTCCATTTTGTGCCCTTACCTTCCCCTCCCTCTGCTCACCCCCCACCCCGCCCCCCAGTGTTTCTCTCCTATTTGGTTTCCTTATAGTCCTGTTATAAGTGAAACCATTCGATATTTTTCTCTCTTTCTGGCTTATTTCCCTGGTATGATTCCCTCTAATTCCATCCGTGTTGCTGCAAATTGCATGTGTTTAGCTTCTTTGAATGCTGAATAGTATTCCATTGTGTATATGTACCACATCTTCTTGATCCAATCATCTATTTTTGGACATCTGGGTTGCTTCCATACCTTTGCTACTGTGAACAGTGCCTCAATGACATATGGGTGCATGTATCCTTTTGGAAAAGGCGCCTTATTTCTAAAGAAGATTCCCCAATAGCAAAAATTACATTTCTCACACAAGATAAAAGACAATGCATATAATAGGTTCGTTGGGTGAGAAAGACTTAAAAGCTGCTGTAGAGTTATTTACATAATAACTAGAACAAAGGCATCTAATGGCTTTTAACAGTGAATAAAATTCTCAGACCCCTATCAGAGTACAGACTTTGACTACCTCCATGATGAAGAAAACACCACAGGTATTGATCTTCATTAGGGGGTTAGAGAGGAGGGATTCCTAAGAAACAACAAAACACACTGACCTAGAAAAGGAGGTTACTTATTGATGGACAATGTAAAATTTAGGAATGGCAATAATTTGGGTTTTTTTTTTCCCCTCTGACAAAACCTGTATAAAACAGGAGGAAATACTAAATAATATGATGCTTCAAATAGATAGTACGATTTTGGGCCTCTTTGGTGGCACAAGGGATTAAGTGTCACTATATGAAGCTATCAACAGCCACAGCAGCACAAATTCAAACCCCAGCCAGGGAGGTTCCCACATGGTGCAGCAGACCTTTCCTGTCTCGCCTGCTGCTCCCCTCAACAGAGTATTTCAGTCAATCTGCCTGTTTTGCTCCCCACTCTGTCTCTGGTGAATCCTCTCACCATCCCACACCTCTGGCCTACACCCCAGGTCTTGTGTGCATAAATAAATAAATCTTTTTTTAAAAATAAGGTATGATTTCTATGATTGAAAAATAGCATTTTGTCTATATAGAAGTCAGTTATGGCTACCAAAGTTAATACTATCAACAACAACAATAATAACAATAATAATAGTAAAAATATACTGAATCATTTAATTATTATAACACCCTTATAGGTTATGTCAATTAAGACTCTCAAAACATGGAAGAAACAGAGAGGAAAAATAGGTTTCTAAAGATCACACAAGTTGTAAATGGCAGGGCTTATATTCCATCTCAGGTTATCTGGGCTCAAGAGTCCATGCTTACATCCACTATACAATTCCCTGTTTCAAAGAATTACTTTGCTGTTGTCAACAATGGACAATTATTTATATTTAGTCTTCCCAACTAAAAGGGCCATTATTTAAGCTGACAATACACAAATGCTTTGTATAGCCTATTTAAAAATAGCAACTTCCCTTTCCAGCAATATGGAAGACTAGATAATCTAAAAACTCTCTGCAAAAAAAAAAATTCCTAGACATGTTGGATAAAATACAATAAGCATTCTTTTAATTGAACAGTTAAGCTGAAAAGAAATCTCCAGCATAGAGAAAGGAAGAATTAGAAACCTTAAAAAGCGGGCATAAACTTGCTGAGGCTACAATGGAAAGGCTTCTTAAATAACACTGGTCAACAGTGAGATCATTACTGACTTAAAAAGGCCCTAATCTGTAATATCTTGGTGTGCTGAACATGAACATAACCCTGAAAATTTGTTAGTTCTCATTTTGAAGATATTTCATGTAATTCACTTTATATGTTTTACCATGTAAATATATCCAGTAGGACTGCAACAACATCCTAAATCAGCCTAGAATGATGTAATGTTGCATCGCATTGCATAATACCATCATGCACACAGATCCAGAGTTGACTGCATCATTTTCTGGTGCCATGCAATACTACTGCCAGGCGGCTGCTGAAGTAAGCTGATGTCAGCAGTGCACTACAGAAAGCCCTGTCGGAAAGGTTGAGCATTGAAAATATTTTAGACTTTGTGCGAGACAGTTTAAGCTACTGTTCCGTAGAACTTTTATGATTTTATCCATTTAAGCACAATACAGAACAGTCATGCCTCGAAAGTGCGTTAATAGCGTGGACAACAGTGTTTTGTAGTTTTCTTTGTGTAAGTCTTTCACGTCTTTTGTTAGATTTATTCCCAGATATTTGATTTTTTTGGTTTCAATTTTGAAGGGGATGGATTTCTTAATTTCTTCTTCTTCAGATGGGATATTTGCATATAGGAAAGCTACTGATTTTTGTGCACTGATTTTGTATCCTGCTACTTTACTGACATGCACCCGTATGTTCATTGCGGCACTGTTCACAATAGCAAAGGTATGGAAGCAACCCAGATGTCCAAAAATAGATGACTGGATCAAGAAGATGCGGTACATATACACAATGGAATACTATTCAGCATTCAAAGAAGCTAAACACATGCAATTTGCAGCAACACGGATGGAATTAGAGGGGATCATAATCAGCGAAACAAGCCAGAAAGAAAGAGAAAAATATCGAATGACTTCACTTATAGCAGGACTATAGGGAAACCAAATAGGGAGAGACACTTGGGGGGGTGGGAGGAGGAGGAGGATAAAGGCACAAAATGGAGTAGAAATGAACACAAGGGACCACAGAGATGGATCACGGGTGAATTGGTGGTGGGTTACCCAAGGGGAATACAAAATGTAAAAGATATAAATAACAATAAAAATATGTATGTAAAAAAAAATAGTGTGGACAATTTCTGCTCTATTTGTGGGGAAGTGATATTTACCAACCAGAAGAAAAGGGTCACTTCTCAAGTGAAGAAGGCTTATCATCTTGACTTTGGATGCAAGGTTGGTGACCAAGACGAGCCTTGGGCCCCGCATATATGCTGTGTTCCATGGACAACACAGCTTTCACAGTGGTTAAATGGCAAAAGACCATCAATGCCGTTTGCAGTCCCCATGGTATGGAGAGAGCCAAGCAAACACAGAAAAGACTTACTTCTGCTTGGTTCCTCCTCTTTCAGGCGGAATAACGAAGCAAAAGAAGTCGAGGACAGTCTACCCAAACCTTCTGTCTGCATTGAGATGACCGGTTCAACAACTTGCTGCAGGGTGATGCGAACCAAGCATGGAATGCTTTTCGACTAATGTCTACAAACTTTCTTGGGAATGTTAGGGCAGAAAACCACAAGGAACTAGTAGAAGACATGCTGAGGTAGTATCAGGAAACTTGGCTGCAATATGTCTCTAAAGATACACTTCCGTCATTCCCAACTGGATTTCTTCCCTGAAAACTGTGGTATGGTTAGTGATGAATATGGCAAACGTTTTCATCAAGATATCGCATCGATGGAACAAAGACACCAGGGAAAATGGTCCACTGCGATGCTATCTGACTACTGCTGGACACTCCCCAGAGATGCTCCTGAACAGCTGTACAAGAGACAAGTGAAGAAATCTAAGAAATAGTCTATGACTTGATTTTTTACAGGTATTAACCGTAGGCCTATTACTACAGGCACGTATTTTGTGATGTAAACATCCATTTATTGCAGATTACAAAAAAAACTAGAGCCAAAATTAGAATTTGACTGTCATATTCGTGTCAAGCACATACAAATTGACAGGAAATGACTAATTTTATTTCAGTGATATGACTTTTGTAAAAATTTGTTGACCAATCCAATAAGCGGTGGAGGTTTACCACACACACAGGTGAGGCAATGAATAGGACATGGCTTCAATTAAAGTAAGAATTGTGAGATAAAGACCTAGTTAGTACTTTCCGGGCCTCCCTGGTGGCGCAGCGGTTGGGAGCCGTCGGCAGCGCATGATGCGAGTTCAACGCCCAGCCAGGGAGAATCCCATATGGTGCGGCAGACCTCTCCTGCCTCGCCCGCTGCTCCTCTCAGCAGTGTATTTCTGATCTGTCTGTTCTGCTTCCTGCTCTGTCTCTGGCGAACCCTCTCGCCACCCCATGCCTCTGGCCTATACTCCAGCTTGTTTGTAAAAATAAAAAAAATAAAAGACCTAGTTAGTACTTTCCTACTGAAATTCTGGACAGTAGATGGCAACATTCTTAATAAAAAGTAGATTAGGGTGAAAATTCTTCCCACTAGCTCAGAATAAGATCAATGACATTTTCTGCCTCTACCTGGAATCTGAAGAAGAAAAGTCCCCAGAAAAATTCAATACAACAAGGATGCTCTCTCATGGGCCTACAGTTTTATTTTGTACTATCTATTGCTTGTGGAACTACAGAGGTAAAAAATCATGATAAAAAGTTAGACCCAGATAAAAACAAAACAACTCTCAAGGAACACATCTTTAATTCAAACTACAGATGATTTTCAAAAATAACACTCATCTGAAGATTTTATAAAAATTATAAAATGTAAATGCAACCAAGAGCAAGAGTCATCAGAGCTGAGCTATCGCCCTTTAGAACTTCAAATAATACGTTATAAAGACCATAAGTTTAAAATTATTATAGATATAAAAAATATAAGGATTTGCTTTATCCAACATAAAAACTTATAATGAAAGTGAAATAATTAAGATTGTGGATTGTCAAAGATAAACCAAGGCCAGCATTAAAAAGTGTACCGAAAACAGGCCCACACAAACTTGTTCTACAACAAAGCAGTACTGAAGAGCATGAAAGGCATTTTCAATAAGATGACAGGAACCGTAGAAAGACTAAAATGTAATCTAAATCAAAACTTGATCATACTTCAAAATTAAAAAGATTACCAACACAAAAACCTGCATCAAGACTGAATGAGACTAATGGAAAAATCAAATGAATGACAACAAAAAGAATACAAAAGTAAACAACCACCAATAAAGCATACAGACCTACAAGAACAGGATGAGTTACTTTAAAAATTTACAATGAAAGACACCAAAAATAGGTTTATCAAATCTGTGACATTATAACAACCTTCAAAGAATATAATTTTCAATTTAGTAAACTACAGAGTAGAAAAGTACAGGATGTTACCCATACTTTTCTGATTTTAGTTTGTGGAAATAATAGTCAGATAAAGGCAAATCACATTAATAAAGAGATATGCAAACATCTCAAATAAAATGTTAACAAACCAAATTTGGTATTATGACAAGGAAAATACAAAGATTTCATGAGTGATTTAATATCACAAAAGCTATACACATAGTTAATAATTTAACATAAAAGGGGCCTCCCTTGTGTCGCAGCGGTTGAAGACACAGCACTATGACTCTGTCACCAGCCACTGTGGCATAAGTTCAATCCCCAGCCAAGGAGCTAACCCACATGACACAGCAGACCTCCCCTGTTTTGCCCACTGCTCCCCTCAGCAGAATATTTCAGTATATCTGCCTGTTCTGTTCCCCACTCTGTCTCTGGTGAATCCTCTCACTCTCCGCACCTCTGACCTACAATCCGGTTCTTACATGCATAAATAAAGGAAAAAATGGCATACAAATATCACCTTAAACACAGGGAAGAAATCAACTGAAACCATATGAAAGCAACATTTGATTGCACATGTTACTGAAAGATTCAAGATGAACTTGAAGCCCTTTTATATAAAAGATACCATGTCAAGAAAGTAAAAAGACGGTTGGAATGAGAGAAAATAGTTGCAAATCATATATATATTTGGTAAGTAACTTGAATCCAGAATAAAAAAGAATTCTTAAAACTCAAGAAAGGAAAATAATTATAAAATAGCAAGGAATTTGAACAAACATTTCTTCAAACAAGACATGCCAAAAGCCAAAAGCCTACAAAAAGATTAAAAATTGTAAGACAGGAAAAAGATACAGAAAGCAAACACCAATCATAGAAATCTGGTAGAAATCCCTGTATGAAAAGATTAAAGATCTAACAAGATTTACTGCTGAAATCCAAAACTATTTTTTTAATTTTAGAAGAGGCCAGTAGGAAACAACACATTCTTTCCAAAAACTGAGGAAGAGGGAATGCTTCCAAATATATTTTATGACAACACTGTGGTGATACCAAAAGGAGACATGGACATCACCAAAAAAAAAAACAACCTACAGATCAAAATTCCAGATGAAGTGCAAAAATTCTCTTTGCAAAAAAAGTGCAAAAAAAATCTCTGCAAACCAAATAAATGACACATAAAAAGGATCATATATCATAACCAACTGGAATTCACTGTAAGGAGACAAGGAAGTTTCAACATGGGAAACCAATCAATGCAATTCACTACATCAATAAAAGGAAAGATTAAAAGTCATACAACCCAATCAACAGTAGAGAAACATTTCATAAGATTCAATATCCACTTAAAATAAACACCCTCAAAAAACGGTGAGAGAAGGAACACACGTCAATATAATAAAGTTCATATGTGACAAACCCTCACAGTTAACTTCATACTCAATAGTGAGAAACTGAAAGCTTTTGCTCTTAACTCAGTGACAAGACAAGGACATAGAGTTTCACTACTACTATATAACATAGTATTGGAAGTCCTAGCTACATAATTAGGCACAAGATAGTTATAAAAGCAATTCAAACTGGGAAAGAAGTAAAACTATCAATATTTGCAGGTGACATGATAATATACATAGGAAACCCTAATGACTAAACTAAAAATACTATTAGGAATAATAAATCAGTACATTAAAATGGCAGCCTACAAAAGTAATTGACAAAAACTGGTTGTGTTCCTATATGCAAATGAGAACTCTGAAAAGAGAGCAATCAAGAAAACAATCCCATTTACTACTGCTTAAAAGAAAAAATTAAATACCTAGGAATAAACTTAATAAAGGAGGTGAAGGATCTGTACAATAAAAACTTAACAATATTATTAAAAGAAACAGAAGGCACAAAGAAATGAATTAGAACCCTGCTCAGGTTTTGGAAGAATTAACATTTTTTAAATGGCTATCTTATCCAAAGCAACATACGGATTCAATACAATACCCATAAATGTTTCAATGGTATTCTTCAAAAGAAAAGAACAAACATTACTCAAATTTATATGGAACCACAAAAGATCATATAGGCAAAACAGTCCCGGATACCAAATAGCCAAAACCACCCTGACCAAGAATTTATGGAGATGGGCCTCCCTGTTGGCGCAACGGTTGAGCACTACGCCACAGAGCTGTCGGCAGCACGCACGATTCAAGTTCGATGCCTGGCCGGGGAGAATCCCACATGGTGCGGCAGACCTCTCCTGTCTCGCCTGCTGCTCCCCTCAGCAGTGTATTTCTGATCTGCCTGTTCTGCTCCCCACTCTGTCTCTGGTGAACCCTCTCCCCGCCCCAAGCCTCTGGCCTGTACCCCAGCTTGTATGTATAAATAAAAAAAAAGAGAGAATTTATGGAGATAACACACCCCCAGAAATCAAACTATACTACCAAGATATAGTAATCAAAAACAGCATGGTATTGGAATACAAATAGACATGTAGACGCATGCAACAGAATTAACATAGACCTAAACGGACAGTTAATCTAAGACAAAGGAACCAAGACCATACAATGAAAGCAAGTTTCTTCAACATGTGGTATTAGGGAAACTAGAAACTAGAAAGTCACATGTAAAAGAATGCAACTGGACCACTATCTCATACATTATAGCAAAATTAACTTCAAATGCATTAATGACTTGGATATAAGAAAAAGATCATACAACACACAGGAGAAAACATACACAAAACACTCCACAACATTGGCTATATGGATGTTTTGGGGGACTTGACTCCAACAGGAAAGGTAACAAAAGCACATATAAACAAATGGGATTATACCAAACTAAAAAGTTTCTGCACAGCAAAAGAAGCTATCATTAAAAAATGATATCCTACTGAATTGGATAAAATATTTGCACATCATACATCTGACAGGGGTTAATATCCAAGATCAACAGGAACTCAGTGCCTCCCAGGTGGCTCAGTGGTTAGACGCTGCGCTGTGGAGCTGTTGGCAGTGGCGACTGGAGTTCAATATCCGACTGGGGAGATTCCCACATGGCCCGGCAGACCTCTTCTGCCTCGCCCGCTGCTCCCCTCAGCAGTGTATTTCCGTTGATCTGCCTGTTCTGCTCACTACTCTGTTTCTGGTGAACCCTCTCGCTGCCCCACACCTCTGGCCTGTACCCCAGCTTGTAGGCATAAATAAATCTTCAAAAAAAAAAAAAAAAGAACTCACAACCCAATAAAAAGAAAATAGCCCATCTGAAAATAGGGAAAATAGACATCTCTTCAAAAAAGTCATACATATGGCCCACAGGCACATGAAAATATATTCATCATCACTTATTATCATAGAAAGAAAATCAAAACCATAATGAGATACCACCTTACACCTGTGACTACTGCCCACATCAAAAAGACCAAAGTCAGCAGATATTGGTGAGGATATGAAGAAAAAGGAACTCTTTAAAAAAAAATGATTTATTTTTGCATACAAGAACTGTGGTGTAGGCCAGAGGTGTGGGGACGGTGAGAGGATTCACCAGGGACAGAGTGGGGAGCAGAACAGGCAGATCTATTGAAGTACACTGCTGAGGGGAGCTGCGGGGGAAACAGGAGAGGTCTTCTGTGCCATGTGTGAAGCTCCCTGGCCAGAGATCGAACTCATGCTGCAGTGGCTGCAGATAGCTTCATAGTACTGAGACTTAACCCACTACACCACCAGGGAAGCCCCAAAATAGGAACTCTTGCACTCTGCTGGTGAGAAAGTAAACTGGCCCAGTCACTATGGCAAATAGTATGGAGGTTTGTGAAAATATTAAAATAAATCTACTATATGATCCAACAACTCTGCTCCTAGGATCTACCAAAAAAATAAATAGTACTATTTGTAACAGCCATGTTATGGAAACAATTTTCGTGTCCAATGACAGATAACTGAGCTAAAAAGATGTGCGATAGACACACACACACACACACACAAGAATATTACTCAGCTATAAAAGAAATTCTGCCATTTATGACAACATAGATAGAACTGGAGGAAATTTATGCCAGGCAAAATAAGGTAGAAGGAGAAAAACAAATACTGAAAGATTACAGTCATGTGAAATTAAAAAAAAACAAGACAAAGGAATAGATAAAATTTATTAAAACAAACCCTAGAAATCTGACAGTAGAAATGAGATTACCAAGTAGGGCGCAAAGTTTGAAGGGAGCCCAATGAACTCTATTGTGGAGAACTATGAATGCCTGGTGTTGGGTGTGGTAGAGTAACATAAATTTATTTTTCAAAGATTTATTTATTTATGCATACAAGAGCTGGGGTGCAGGCCAGAGTACGGGGGGCAAGAAGATTCATCAGAGACAGAGTGGGGAACAGAGTAGGCAGATGGACTGAAATACACAGCTGAGGGGTGCAGTGGGCGCGGCAGGAGAGGTCTGCTGCGCCATGTGGGAGTCTCCCTGGCCAGGGATCAAACTGTGCTGCAGTGGCTACAGGACACCTTCACAGGCTGAGACTTAACCCCTGCAACACCAGGGAGGCCCCAGTAACATAAATTTAAAGAGACATGAATGTATACCTCTGCATCATACACAGTGTTGTGTACCAATGCTGCCTCATTAAAAATACAATTTAAAAAAGAAAAGGGCAAAAGAAAAGGGCAAAACAATACAAACCTTGTATTGTTTATAGAACTATCGCGCTATTCAGCCCTAAACTGTGTTGAACTGAAAGCTCTAAAATTCTTTGTGACAAATAAACTTATATTCTTAAGTAAAATATAAGTAAAATTGATAACCTTCTAGCCAAAGGAAAAAAGAAAAAAAAAAGGAACAACCAAATTACCAGTTTCAGAGCTGGTAATTATTACAGAGCTGGTAATTATTATCAATAGTTTCAGAACTATAGTTACTAATATAGACCATACACATAACAAAGGAACGTTATAAACAACCTTATGCTCATGAAGTTGACAACTTAGATGAAATGGGCCAATTTTTAAAGGACACAAATTACTGAAACTTACTCAAGATAAACGAATAATTTGAATAGTTCTAAAATCTATTTAAAAAGTTAAATTTGCAGGTAAAGATCTTCCAGCAAAGAAAACCCCAGGAACAGAGTATTTTACTGGCAAACTCTTACTAAATATTTTCAATTTTATGCAATTTTTTCAAGAAAAAAGAAAAGAAACATTTCCCGACTCATTTTATGAGCTTAGCATTAACCTGTTGACAAAAATTATACCTCAACAGGATGTGGAGAAAAAGGAACTCTTCTACACTGCTGGTAGGAATGCAAACTGGTCCAACCACTATGAAAAGCTGTATGGCGATTCCTCAAACTGCTAAAAATGGAGCTTCCGTATGACCCAGCAATACCACTTTTGGGAATCTACGTAAAGGACACAAAAACACTAATCCAAAAGGATACATGCACCCGTATGTTCATTGTGGCACGGTTCACAATAGCAAAGGTATGGAAGCAACCCAGATGTCCAAAAATAGATGACTGGATCAAGAAGACGTGTACATACACATAATGGAATACTATTCAGCACTCAAAAAAGATAAACACATGCAATTCACAGCAACATGGGTGGAGTTAGAAGGTATCGTGCTCAGCAAAATAAGCCAGAAAGAAAGAGAAAAATATCAAATGGTTTCACTTACTAAGGAAATCTAGAGAAACCAAATAAGAGGGAGCTATTCAGTGAGGGAGGGGGAGGATAAGGGTTCAAAACAGGGGAGAGGATAATACATCATGACCAAGTGTATTTAGTACAAGAATGCAAGTGTGATTCAACGATGAAAAAGGTGTCACTACAATTCTTTCTCAATCTATAGATTTAATACAAACTTAATCAAATTCCCAGGAGGACTTGTTGAAGACATCAATACCTCCAGTTATAAGTTACAAAGATTTAATGTACAGCATAGTGACTACAGTTTATAATACCGTATTGTATATCTGAAGTTGTTAAGAGACTAGATTTAAAAAATTTTTATCACAAGAAAAAAAAGTTAGCTATGTGCGGTAATGGACATTAACCAGACTTATTCTGATGATCATTTCAGAATATATACAAATACTAAATAATTATGCTGTATGCCTGAAACTAATACAATTTTATATGTCAATTATACCTCATTTTAAAATTTAAAATTTGATCTGCCAAGGAAAGTTTCGCTGATAAGTTATACCTTGCTCAACCAGTATATCTGCAGGATATTTGAAATCTAAAATAACAAATCTGTGGGCCCACCTGTTTAGGGCTTCATGTTTGGAAGCAAATGACATTTTTATCTCCCTTTCCAAGTAGAATTAGAATTTACACAGATGCTCTTGTGACAATTCTAGAACTATAAAATAGAATATATGAAATATAGAAACTTATTGTATGGCTTTAACAGCACAAGAAGTATACAAAAATGAGAATTAGTTCAAAGGCAGATTACCTACAAAGGCAGATAAACAGCTATTCAAAGGAGAGAACGAATTATAAGCAAAATAAAACATGTTAGATGTGGGATGGAGTCAAACAGTCTAATGTGTTATGTAGAAAAGTCCAGAAGGAAAGAGAAAATGGATCAGAAGCAGTGTATGAATTAGTAAAGGACAGAAAGCTAGAAAATTTTCTAAGATATCAACCTACAGGTTCAAGAAGCTCAGTAAATACTAAACAGAATAAAAACGCACACAAATATCCAGGTACATTAAAGACAAGATATTAAAAACAAATGACAGGTGTTTGGCACAAAGGAAGCAGAGTCAAGACACCAGAATTTCCTTCTTCATGTACTTGCATCTAACTTTCAGCAGAACAAAGTCAGTAACCCCTGAAAAATAAACAAACAACTACAGCATACAGAAGGAACAATGGTCTGGGAAAAAAAGAAAAAACTCTAAGTGAATTGTGTTCACAGTGATATAGGAGCAGTACAAAACAAAAGAGGGAGAAATGGCTCTGACAGAGTGTACCTTAAGTTGTTGACTCAGGAACACACATCCACAATGGGAACATTAGAGACCATAAACTACTGGATAAAGGGGTGCATAGCTGACATCCAGAATACAGGATACATGACCAGGCAACTCTTAGCTTGAACTTGAGCCACCAAATACACAGCAGCAGAAGTCCAAATAGGTGGGGAGAGCCAGGTCAGATCCTCTGTGTCTCCATACAGAGGAGGTTGTTACTTAAAGCCTAAGGCTGGGTTACCTGAAATACATGTCATTCCCCCACCTATTGTTAAAGCCAAGGAAACAAATGAGTGAAGCAAGCACATCATGGTAAGGTTCTGTACTAGAAAAGAATACAACTCTTGGTATATGACACTGTCTCAACTACAAACTGTGCCTAGTGCTGCATATAGGGCTTAAACATAGCCAAGAGGTGGAGGCTGCCATAAGATTACAAAAGACCTAGACTGAGGCGCTAACCTAGAAGAAAGCATCATTGTGGATCCCCACCACCACCTCTGGTACCCACAGCACAGCAGTAAGCTTTAACACCTGAAACTCACTAACGGTGACTCTTCAACGCCAATCTGCTGCCCTGGTTCCTTTCTACCTATTACTCCTGAACAATACCATTCCTCTGGCCACATAAACAGATTTTTAAAAAAGCAACAATCTGAAAGTCTATCCTACTACAATCTATAAAAACTAAAAATGAAGAGACAAAAGAACATATCACAAATGCAGTAGCAAAAACACTCAAAGTCTCAACCCAGTAGAATTGCACAATATACCTAAAGGGGAGGTAAGCATAAACAGTTATAAAAATGCTTTCTGAACTAAAACTAAATAAAGGATAATGTAAAATGAAAAACAGAATAAAGATTGAGTAAATATGTATCTAAATTAGAACTGTATCTAAAAATACTCAACAGTAGACCTCAACAGCAGATAAGTGTAATTGAGAGAGTTAGTGAGCTTGAGAGAATAATGTTGGAGAAAACACAAATAGAACAAAGAGAAAAAAGAACAAAAAAAAATGAAAATTGTATGAGAACATGCTGTGATAACCTAAAGAGAAATAACATCCATATCATGAGGATCCCAGAAGTAAAAGAGAAAGAAAGAAGTATAGAAAATCTATTTTAAAAAATAATTGCTGAGACCCATCACCTAAGAAATGAAGCAGGCATGATCCAAGAGGTCCAAAGAGATCCAACAAATAACACCAGACAGAGATACTCCGAGGCACATTATAATAAAGGCGTTGAAAGTCAATGACAAGGACAAAATACCCAAAAATTGAGAGGAAATATCAAATCTATAAAGTAATGCCAGTTAGATTATCCACAGACATTTCAGTAGAAATATTATAGGCAAAGAACAAGATAGAGAATACTATTGATAAAATGTATTTAAACTTAAAAAAAAATTACCAATATAGAGTCTTTTAACTATACTGGAATCTTTTAAGTTATATTTACATCAGATAAAATAGATATGCAAATAAAAGAGGTAACAAGAAATTTAGACAGACATTATATTATGATTAAAGACTTAATAGAACAAAAAGAAGTAACTCATAAATATATATGCAACCAAATAATGGAGCACTAATATAAATAAGATAATAACAGAGTTAGAGACAGATTGATGACAACACAATAATACTAGGGGATTTTAAAACTTCCCTTACAACTACAGACATATCAACTATAAAAATAAGAGCAGAAATAAAATAGATCAAAAAGACTACACACCAAAAAATAAAATTAAGAGCTGGTTTTTCAGGAAGGTAAACAAAATAGATAAAACTCTAGCAAGGCTAACAAAAAAGGAAGGGAAGGGGAAGGAAAAAAAGGGGAAGAGAAAGGGGGAAGGGAAAGAACGGGAAGAGGAAGGGGAAGGGGGAGGAAAGGGGAAATAGAAGGGAAAGGAAAGAAAGGGAAGAGAGGAAGGAAGAAAACATTAATAAACAGACTCAAAAAAATGAAAGAAGATAAATCACTACAGATAGCACAAAAGTACAAACGATGATAAGAGATTACTATGAAGAACTATATGCCAATAAATGCATAAATTTCTAGATATATAATAGTCTAGTAAGGCTAATCCAGGAAGAAACATGAATTGAACAAACATCACAAGAACGGAAATTGAAACACTGAAAAAAAAAAAAGAATCTTCCCAAAGCAAAAGTTCAGGACCAGATGATTTTACAAAAGAATTTTGTTAAACTTCTAAACAAGAAGTAATGCTCATCCTCCTCAAATTGTTTTTAAAAATACAAGGAATGCTCCCTAATACATTTTATGATGAAGAAATACACTCATGTGGAAGCCAGACAAAGACAGGAAAATAAAATTATAGACAATATTCCTGATGAACATCAATGCAAAAATTTCCAGCAAAATATTATCAAATCCAATTGAACAATATACCACAAGGATTACAAAAGACAATCAGTCGGAATTTATCCCAGGGATGCAAGAATGGTATAATATACATAAATCAATTAATCCTTTTGGAAGAAACCAAAAGGCATTGACAATTTCTTTGGCACATATTATATGATAAAGTATGCAATGAAAATATCCACACATCATAAAACAAAAGCTGAAATCGTATGATAATATCAACAGATGCAAGGAAAACATTTAAGATTCAGCACAACCACAGAATTTCCAACTCTCTAAAATGTTTAACCTGGGCCTCCCTGGTGGCGCAATGGGTTGAGTCGCAGCACTATGAAGCTATCCAGAGCCACTACCATGAGTTCAATACCAGGTCAGAGAGCTTGCCACATGGTGCAGCAGACCTTTCCTGTCTCGCCCACTGCTCCCCTCAGCAGTATATTTCAGTCTATCTGCCTGTTCTGCTCCCGGCTCGGTTTCCGGTAAGTCCTCTCACCACCCCACAACTCTGGCCTGCATTCCAGCTTGTATGCATAAATAAATATTTTTTTAAATTTAAATTAAAAAAAACAAAATGTTTAACCGTCAAACAGAAGAAGTTGGATAGGACACAGAAATTAAGGATGATGTGAATGAAGAACGTAATAAACATGAGGAGCTATTCATATTTTTGCTGACAAAATTCAGCTTAGGCAATGCAGGTAAAGTGCCCATCAATTGCTGCAGCCACTGATGCTGTCAATGCATTGCTTGCATGGCAGGTGGTTTGCTGGTAAAATGATAAAAGCGACATATGTACCTCATCCAACCTATCACAACCCTGACTCTGACAGTAATACAACTACTAGTTCCAAGTAGACACTGAAGGAAGATACAGTCCCTTTTGTTCATAGTTTTAATTTTTTAAGTTATCTTTTATTTAGATAAAACTAAAGAGGCACGGGCCTACTGTCAGAAAAGAGAGATGCAGATTAAAACTATACTTAGGTGTCATCTCATCATACCCATGAGAAAGGCACCTATTAAAAACTCCCAACAAGTATCTGAGATGATGCACAGAAAAAGAAAAGCTATTACACTGTTTGTGGGAATGTAAATTGGTATGACCACTATGGAAAGCAATCTGGATTTACCTTTTAAAATCTATGAGTGGAAATACATGAATTGGTAATCCAATTCTTAGGCATATATCTACAGAATATGAATGTATCAACAACAACAACAACAAAAAAAAAAAAACAGTAATGTTCCACAATAATCATAGTAACACTATTTATAATAGCTAGGACATGGAAATTGCCCAGTTCTCCTTCAGTGGCCAAACAGGTCAAGATGAACAGATAAACACCATGGAATATTATACTGGCATTAAGAAAGGATAAAATGCAGCCACTTTCAACAAAATGGAGGGAATTTAAGACAATTAAGTGCAGCAGTGTAAGGCAAAACGATAAAAGCAAATATTGGAATTTTTTTTTTAAAGATTTATTTATTTATACAAGCTGGGGTACAGGCCAGAGGCGTGGGATGGCGAGAGGGCCCACCACAGACAGAGCAGGGAGCAGAACAGGCAGATCAGAAATACACTGCTGAGGGGAGCAGCGGGCGAGGCAGGAGAGGTCTGCCGCACCATGTGGGAATCTCCCCTGCCGGGCGTCGAACTCACACTGCAAGCTGCAAGCTGCCGACAGCTCCACAGCGCAGTGCTCAACCGCTGCGCCACCAGGGAGGCCCAAATATTGGAATTTCATATGGCAGACAATCCGACAACATAAAACACTTTTTGAAAACCAGTGAACATCAAAAAA
Organism: Scalopus aquaticus; assembly: GCA_004024925.1. NCBI lineage: Eukaryota > Metazoa > Chordata > Mammalia > Eulipotyphla > Talpidae > Scalopus > Scalopus aquaticus. The sequence goes on along the minus strand of PVIJ01000437.1, from coordinate 207,458 downwards.
ACATCCTAAGGATTCCGAGGTTAAAAGGGATAGGCGAGATAGAAAGGAACAAAGAAATAAAGGGATAGGCAGTGGAGGAAACCAATAAGGATTGACAACTTCTTGGGACCCTATTATATGATAAAGTATGCAATGAACATATTCAATAGTTACTTTACTCATCCTCAACTAGAGTCACCTAAAATCACATGGATAGTCAACCCTCTAGCCAGATTCCAACTTAGGTCTGTATGACTCAAAAGGCCAAGTGCTTTTCACCATACTATTCCACAGAATCTGAACCACAGTATTTAGAAAACCTAACATTTGTACCCTGCACAGGTTCAAATGATATATCTATTAGTCCTCTGTTTTATTAAAGGTCACAGTTCAATTTTAAACAGAAGAAACATGGAAAAAAAGAAAGTAACACAGATAACAAAATTCCAAATATAAACTGAGTAATATATAATATATTGTTATTGTTTTTGTCTATGAATGTTTTTCTTTTACAGAAACTCCCCAGAAATTCCTTTTCCTTTAGTGAGAAACCATTCAATAATATAGTATTCTGACTACTAAAACAAGACATAAATTAGAAAAAAAAAGTATAAAAATAATTTGAATGTAAAATGATTTCAATTAAATAAGTTTCACTTAACTAAACCCATCATCCTGACACTACACTAGCTTTCCATCTCTCTATTTCTCCACTAGCATCTATGTGCTAATAATCAGACCTTTATAATATTGTTTTTACTACTGATTTGGTTAACAAACACTTTAACAGATTTAAAAAAGGATAAGGTACTGTCAAGCAATATTCATCAGCCCAACTTATTACATAACCAGCATGGGTCAAATGATTTTCACAGACACAAAAAACCCATGATTACGCTATCTTTCTAAACAATTGAAGTACTGGTGGTACCACATAAAAATGTTACCAGTAATTCTTTATTGAGTACATAGAGATATATAACAAAGAAAACACTTTAGGGAGTACTTTTAAAACTATTTTATTTCCAAAAAGTAAACTGAGGGAAAATGCAATGTTGACAAAAATAAAAGCAAAAATTAGAGGAAAATCCTCAGTACACTATTTAAATACTACCACCTACAAAATATCTCAGAATTCTACATTGCATAAATGTGTGCTGAATAACTTATTATACATTTTGAATATTGTCTTCCCAGGTTTGAGTGTATATACACATCAATTTTATATACACATACACATATAAAATACATAAAACATACACATCAAATTTTTAAAATGTATACACTTATATATGTTTTAATGTTTTATACACTCAGATAAACAATTCAAATGATACAAAGAATAGATAGTAAAAACTAAACCTCCCTCTCACCTGTCCCTCTACTATTTCAGCAATCCTTCAAGCAGAAAAGAAATTGTTCTAGGAGGAAATTCCTAGGTAAATATGAAGGCAAAACCTGGAAGTACTAATGTGAAAGAGGCTGGGGTAAGATGAATGTCTCCAACAGGGGAACTACACTTTCCCCAAAAGACCACCGCAATAGTTCCAATCCCACATGATCCTCCAGAACCTTGCCACTTTGCTTAATTCTGAGTGTGACGCTGTTGACAGTCCTGATAAAGTAAGAGTATGGTGAAAATACTTTATGTGACATCCAAGGCCAAATCAGAATAGGAATGCAGCCATTGTATTGTGAAAAGCCAGGGCACATAAAGATCATACAGGTGTTTAAGTCCCAGTTAAGTTTTCAGTAACAGATGATCATGATTAACTGTCCCAGTGATTCTTGTCTCTAGTCTCTGAGGTCCAACACATATGGAGCAGATCCCTCTGTGAATTCTTCACTTAGACAATACCTGAGGATAATATGTCACTAAATTTTGGGGTAATTTCTTATGCATTCCTAGTAACTGAAACAGGTTGTTGGTACTTGCCACCCCTGTGACACAGGGCACCGGTAAATAGCTGGCTAATGTGAGAATAAAGTAAAAATTAGGGAAGGGGGAGGAGGGGAGCCTCATACATTGGTAAGATTAATCCATGTATGTATACTATATATATGTATACTATACTTTTAAAATGACTTAACAGAAACATGTTTCTGGAGAATTGATGAATTTGGGGAATGAGAGAGATTACACACTTTACAGACTATAATAAAATAAATGGCTATGATAAAACCAGAGTGAAACTACTGAAGCAACACTAGTAGCTTATCTCACTCTTATGTCCACAACAAAGAAAGACGAATTAATGAAGTTATACCAATTTCTTCATTACATCTTTTTTTTTTTTTTTTCAGGAAAATACAGAGAAAATGTTTGGATGAAATTAATACCAGATGGGAGAAAAAAATCAGCTTGGTAACAACTAATACTTTATCCATAGTAGAGAAATCTTTCTGGGAAAGCAATAACTTCCAAAGCTAAAACCTTGCAAATCACTGCTTAGTAATCTACAAAGGCAACTGAGTGGTTCTTCTGCCCAGAGAACAGAGATGTGCTGGAGAACCTAGCAGCTGCCCAAAATGGGGATCTGCAACTTAATGGTACCCTCATAGACATAAGAAAACAAGTATCAAAAGTTCGAACTCTACTAGTTTGCAGACATTCAGATACTCCATGGCACAGGCTATAAAAGGCACAGCTAAGGAGTCATTCACATAGATTAAAATATGCAGAATCTATACAAAAATACAAAGCAACTAGGACACTTTGAATGACCTGATTCTAAATACCCAGAGGAACAAATACATTACATATCCAAAAGTCAATTTATCATATTATTGTCTCACAAATATTGTCACCATTATTCTCATATGTTTTTCATGATCTGTGGTAATGGTAGAGATGATTTCCAGTACCATACAGCTTCTCATTCTTGTAATACACTCAAATCCATTAAACCTGATAATTAAATACAGTATTAATTATCAACATAAACATATGAAGTATATAAATGTCTTTCTAAAAGTATAATTAGCACATTGATTACTACATTGAAAAACACAATTATACTATTATCAACTACAGTGCCTAATGGAAAAATTATGTTAGATGGAAACAGCAAATCCATCCACAAATTTTCAAACAAATATAGAATTACAAGTTAAAGTAAAAACTAAATAACTCCCTGACTAAACATTAACTAATATTAAGTAAAAACAAGATTAAGTTTAAACCCTTCCCCAAAAGAATTCTAATGAGTCAATATCCAGAATATGGCTTATCTTTGTATATTAATTCTCTAACACATTTTCTACTAATCAGAAATTTTTATGAAGTAAAATGCCCTTAACTGAATGTTAAGTCTGCTTAAAAACCTATTCTATACTCTAATTCTTGATTAACAGATGAAAGAATACAAAGGAAATTAAAATTTTAACTTTTTGGAAAAGCACTACGGATATGTTAATAACAGCCTTAAATGTAGTACTGTGCATCTCCTTTTCCAATGTACGATAGTTTGAAATGAGATTTAAAAATAAATAAATAAATGAAATTGCAGTACATACAGAAAAATTTTAAGATGCTGGTAAATAAAGATCAGTACTTTATTTTTTCAAGCTTTATTGATATAACTCACATGTAACACTAAGCTTAAGGTATACAATGATTTGATACACTTATTTTATAAAATGATTAACACGATAAGGTTGGTTAGTACATCCAACACCTTACATAATTACGTGGGGGGTGTAAAGAACATTTAAGAGTTATTCTCCTAGCAGCTTTCAAACATATGATACATACAGTAATGTTGACTATAGTCATCGTGCTGTGCATCTGATTCACAGAACTTAATCATCTTATAACTGGAAGTTTGTACTCCTTTAATCACCGTTTCTCCATTTCTTCAACTCTTGAACCTGGCAACCACCACTCTAGTCTATTTCTTTCAGTTCATGGATCTAGGTATAAGTGAAATCATATAGTACTTGTCATTCTCTGTCTTATTATTCAACTTAGTATAATACTGAGTTCCATGCATGCTGTCACAAACGGCAGGACTTCAGAATATTAGTATTTCACATTATTTAAATTTTTCAAAGTATAAATTTTTCAACTGTTTCCTGCTGTATTACCAGCAGGAAGATATGAGAATGACGAATTACAGTTTCAATATAGACCATATATTAGGCTATTATTTTCATAATGTTAAATTTGGGGGTACAATAAGTGCTGTGTGTGTGTGTGTGTGTGTGTGTGGGTTTGTGTGTATAAAGACCATTTAAGAGAAGTATTCTCTTAGCACCATTTAATGCTGAAGTACCTACAGGTGAAGTCTTGCACGTATATCCCGAAGGTTCAGAGTAAATAAAGAGAGAAAAAAAGAACGGTAACACAAATGTGAAAACACAAACCACTCATCAATCTAGGTAAAAGGTATTCACTATAACATTCTTTCACATTTTCAGTAGGCTTGAGAGTTTTTTAAATAAAAAAGAGAAACGCACCTTAATATAAACCAAAATATGAGAGTATCCACAGCAACATTATTACTCAAAGTCCAAAATGTAACCAATCTAAATATACACCAATAGTAAACTCAACAAGTATATGGTGATAAATAAGTTGGATAAGTAAATTGCAGTATATTCATAAAACAGAACTATACAGCAACAAAATGAACCAACTACTATGAACATACCACATGGGTAAAACTCACAAATAATACTGATAAAATAAAGCTAAACACAAACAGGATGAACAAGTATCTGTTGAACAAATATTTCAGATAAGGCTCAGACAAGATAAAGGATGTCATTTATCTCTGCATAGCAAAAGTTCTATTCGCAGACATTACAGTAAAATTATACTAGAAATGTATAAATTATTTAGGACAGCAAATTGCTTTCAAGTACCCTTAAGCACCTGTATAAAAACCATCCATAGGCTACTAATCTGCTCTAATAATTATAAGGTACTGCTGATTTGGCAATTTTTTAAAAGACCCAGTTTGAATCAGAACTTGTACTTGGTAGTTACAAACCCATACTCAAAGAACTTTCTGCATTAAATATGCTTTACAAACTCCAGTACAACCAAATAAATTTTACTTTAAAGTAAAATTTAAATTCAGGTTTAAAATTTAGGAGGCTTTTTTTAAAGACATAAAATACTTACATTAACTTTGACAGCTTGTACAGTGTTATCCAGAAGAAGAATGTTGCAAACCACCTCTGTGTGCTGTCTGTCTCGGGCCAACTCAGATGCTCGTACATTGTAGGTTCTGCCAGCAGGCAACCGGAAACGTGAGGTCATTACTGTCCACACAAAATCTACATTGAAAAAAAAATTACTAAGTAAAAGATAGCGTAAAATAAAAAGTAGTTTAAAATACAAAATTTACTTTTTATTTTTCAACTTGGGTAAAGAGCAATTATAAATTTTCAAACACCAGAATAAGAATTGTATACTACTTGACTTTACGTGAGCAAATCCATGAGAGGAAATTGGGTGAACAAGACATACATAAAGTAGGGAGGTGAAAAAAAATGAGAAGGGACTCCACTAGTAAAATAAGGTGATTTTTTTTTTAAATTGTATTGTATATTCTCAATGGAATACCACTCAGCCTTCTGTAAAAACACATTTAGAACCTGAGGAGATTATGCTAAGCAGAATAAATCAGAAAGTAAAAAACAACTGTTGGATGGCTGTAATTCTATCTGGAATATAAATATTCAAAGCAAGGGAACTAACAAAATACAACAAAATAACTCTTAGACTCTGGAAAACATAATGGTCTCCAGAGGGGAAGGGAATGGGTAGTGGGAAGAATGGGTAAAGGGATAAATTTGTTAAGATTTTTATTTATTTATTTTTGCATAGAAGAACTGGGGTGTAGACCAGAGGTATGGGGGGTGGGAGTGTAAGGCGGCTGAGTCAAAGTCCGGTAAGCTGGCGCCCCCTAGAGGGGTTTACTGTTAAAGGTGAATTGCAGCCAGGTGATCTGAAGCCCCTCCAGGTGGGCTTCGCAAGAATGTGTGGGATTTTGCTTATCTGGGGCGGGAAGGCGGGGCCTAGGAGATTTTAAAAAGGAACCCCAAAGGAAGAGGGGGAGAGACGCCATTATGTGAAATTAAAAGGAACCGTCGTTATGAGGAGAGGCGGTAGCCCCCCACAATGTGGGAATGAAGATTTAGGGCCAGAGACTTTGGAGGCTTTGTAAGTAGCTGAAGAAAGAAGGCAGATGCACAAAGCGGGTGCCCTTTAAAACGTGTGAGTGCACAACTCAACAAAAACAAAGCCGATAACCCAGTCAAAAAATGGGCAGAAGAGCTAAAAAGACACTTTTCCAAAGAAGAAAAGCAAATGACCAACAGGTACATGAAAAAATGTTCAACATCACCTATAATCAAGGAAATGCAAATCAAAAGCACAATGAGATACCACCTCATACCTGTAAGGATAGCACACGTTAAAAATACAGGCAATAACAAATGCTGGAAAGGATGTGGAGAAAAAGGAACTCTTCTACACTGCTGGTGGGAATGCAAACTGGTCCAACCACTATGGAAAGCTGTATGGCGATTCCTCAAACTGCTCAACATGGAGTTTCCACAAGACCCAGCAATACCACTTTTGGGAATCTACCCAAAGGACACAAAAACACTAATCTAAAAGGATACATGCACCCATATGTTCATTGCGGCGCTGTTCACAATAGCAAAGGTATGGAAGCAACCCAGATGTCCAAAAATACATGATTGGATCAAGATGTGGTACATATACACAATGGAATACTATTCAGCATTCAAAGAAGATAAACACATGCAATTTGCAACGACATGGATGGAATTAGAGGGGATCATACTCAGCGAAATAAGCCAGAAAGAAAGAGAAAAATACTGAATGGTTTCATTTATAACAGGACTATAAGGAAACCAAATAGGAGAGAGACACTCAGTAGGTTGGGGGGGGGAGGATAAAGGCACAAAATGGAGTAGAAAAGGACACAAGGGACCACAGAGATGGATCACAGGTGAACTGGTGGTGGGTTACCCAAGGGGAATACAAAATGTAAAAAACATAAATAACAATAAAAATATGTATTAAAAAAATAATAAATAAATAAAATGTGTGAGTGCAGTCTGAACGGGCCATCTGGCCACTGTAGCTGCTGCTTACAGTCTTGTTGGCCTAATGATGTACTGGAGCGTTAAGGTGGTTTTAAAAGCATTTTTAGTTGTGTCCTGTGTTGTCCTCACAAGTTGGAACCTGGCCTGCAGTCTGATCGGTACACGTCGGAAAGAAGACATCATTATGAAGTTGGGGCCCACAACAACAGTGGCAGGAAACCTTCATCAACATAAGCAAGAAGACGCCGAGTTGAAATCGTGGCCTATTGTCTGGAAGCAAAGTTCTATTTCAGCAGTGGTGGGAAGATGCCATCTTTATTACCTTTTTGGAACTTAAGGGACTGGACATTGTTTTAAGTAAGGTAAACAGCTATATGTTAACTTTAGTAACTTTTGTTTTACCTATGTTAATTTTAGTAATGTTTTGCCTTGCCCTGTTTGTTAAATAAATCCCAATGTTGTTTTTCCCTAAACCTGAGTAGTTTTATAATGTGCGTGCGAGTGCAGAACCTAGACAGTGACCAGTAGCAACTGAGGCACTACCTTTGTCTAAGTTTATTTATTTATTTTTTTTTTAAAGATTTATTTTTTATTTATACATACAAGCTGGGGTACAGGCCAGAGGTGTGGGGCGGCGAGAGGGTTCACCAGAGACAGAGCGGGTGGCAGAACAGGCAGATCAGAAATACACTGCTGAGGGGAGCAGCGGGCGAGGCAGGAGAGGTCTGCCGCACCATGTGGGATTCTCCCCAGCCGGGCATCGAACTCGCGTCGCTGCTGCCAACAGCTCCACAGCCCAACAGCTCCACAGCGCAGCGCTTAAGCGCTGCGCCACCGGGGAGGCCCACCTTTGTCTAAGTTTAAAAAGTCCTCATTTTTCCCTGGTATCAAGAGGACTCACCAGAGACAGAGTGGGGAGCAGAGCAGGCAGGTTTACTGAAATACACTGCTGAGGGGAACAGAGGGCTAGGAAAAGTATTTACATAATGAGACACAAATACAGAGGTGTGAATGTCGTTCTATCAAAATTTATGAATATTGTAAACAGTAAATAAAATTTTATTTCATAAGAGCTTTATTTTTTAATTGTTCAATTGAGAAAACTACATAAAAACTGTTCAGGAAGTCATATTCTAATTCAAAGCAAATAGACTTAGGAGCAGACACAAAGAAGGGAGGCAAATGTGTTACCTCAGGAAGTTGGACATTACTCATAATACAAGTATTGAAAAAACACTGTAGAATAGCAATAGGAGGGAAGGTTGTTTAACTGTGATGGGCCCTTCCCTTTATTAAAATTTAAGATTTGGAGGAAATGTGGTATTATGTTAACTAGCATCAAATTCAATCGAATTCTAAAAATAGGTGACTAAGACTACCAAACTTAATGCTCTTACGATTTCTCCATAAAATAACATTTTTAGTTATCAAGATAACCAAATATATTCACACTTCTTATTACATTTCCTTTCAGTTCATGCAGCGTAATTCTGCTTGATGTCTGCAGAATTTTGCTACTAGAAAATTATTTGTTAAAGACTATGCTATATCTCCATAATGTCTTAGAAAGTAAAAGAAAATAGGTTGAGGGAGGAGGGAAACTTGATGAAGCAGCACAGAGGAAGTCCCCTGCTGTGCTCCCAAAGAATAAAGTAGAAAAGTTGAGACAGGGATTGGACTCAGAGAATACTGTGACTTAGCGAAAAACTGGAGCACCTCCTGAATATCAGCAACCGATACTGACCAGTCACAACATAAAGAGATGTTGTGGAAATTCAACTCTAAGCAACAAAAAGGTCTGTGAGGGAGTGGCATCTACCAGGGCAGAAACTGCAGTTCAAACTCACACCTAGTGAGGACAGAACTAATTACTGTGGACCTAACCATGGAAAGATAAGGGCAAGAAGGCCAGAGTGAGCAGGGAGACAGTAAAGAAGACAGGGCTCAGAAAGGCGGGACCCCCACACCCACAACTCTTGGCACTGGACAGTTACAAGCATTGAGAAAATTCAGCAAAATAGTAGTGGAAAACACCAGGAAGCTGCAGGTCACTGGAAAGCCCAACCTGCTGACTGCAAAGATGTGGGTCTGAAATCAAGATGGGAGGCCATCAGTGGAATCACTGGCACTAGCCACACTCGTGCACACCATTTTCACTAACAAAGAACCCATAAGGACATTTCCCCACCCACAGAAAAGCCACATAACAGACCAGATCCTCCCTGAAAAAGTGGAAGCTCTGCATCCTTAATACTTGAGAGTAAATGGAAGGGAGCTGGAAAAACACAACACCTGGCACCTTGAGTCCTCAAGGAAATACCACCCCACAAAAAGAGAACAAATCTCCAGATCTTTTCTTCCTATCAGATACAGAGCTCAAAATTGTCATGATAAAGAAATTTTTAAAAATGTAAGAAAACAAAAAGATAGTCAAAGATATATAAGTAAAAAAAAAAAATGAAATGTCCTGAGAAATAAAATTAATGTACAGAAGATAGAAATCAAAACTTCAAATAAAAAAAAAATAACAGAGATGCAAGATTTAAAAAGATAACAGAGGAGATAAATTCTGGAACGAGCTATGGAAGTATAATAGACCAAATAGAAGATCAAATCAGTGACTTCAGCAGCGATAAAGAATCTGGATGGAAGCACAAACAAACTAAATGAAAAAACTCTTAGAGAATTACTTGACTACATGAAGAAACACAATATAAAAATAATGGTTCTCCCAGAGGGGAAGAGAGAAAAGGGAACAGAAAACTTATTTCAAGAAACAAAGGACAACATCCCAAAACTAGAGGAAGACCTAAATATACATATCCACGAATGTAAATGAACCTAAAAATCAGACCTACAAGCAGAAACACAGTAGTGAAATTTCTAAGACTTCAAGACAAAGAATATTGAAACTGTCTAGGAGAAAAAGGCAGTTAACTTATAAAGGATCCCCAATCAGGATTACATCTTTCTTCTCTGAAGAAACACAATAGGCAAGGAGAGAAAGGACTGTTGTTATCAAAATACTTAAAAATAAAAATTTCCAGTCAAGAATACTCTATCCTGCAAGGCTCTCCTTCACATATAAGGAAGGAATAGAGGACTTTACAAACAGGCAGAAGCTAAAGGATTTTGCAAACATTAGACATCTCTACTCCAATAAATGTTAGAAGGAGCTCTCATACCTAAATTGAAGAGAAGAACATCCACGAAGAACTGAACAAGGACAGACAGAACCACACAATTAGGGGGAAATGGCAGTAGCAGACTTTCATATATCAATAATCACTCTAAATGTAAATGGACTGAACTCATCAATAAAAAGACACAAAGTACCCGGTTGTATAAAAAACAAAAGCACCTGAATGCCAATGATAAAGACTCAGAATAAAGGGTTAGGAAACAGTTCTACAAGTGAATGGGACCCAAAGGAAGCCAGGGACATCCGCCCTTATATGAGATAGATTTCCAGCCAAATAAGGTAGTAAGAGACAGGGATGGACTCTACAATGATTAATGAACAAAACATCAGGAAGACACATAAGGCAGTTACTATCAAATCTGAAAAAAGACACTGGGAAAAACACATTAGAGGGTAAGAACTTTAATAATCCAACCTGAACAATAAACAGATCAAACAAACAGAAAATCAACAAGAAAACTACAGCCTTCAAAATATAATTAGACCACATGGGCTTGATAGACATTTATAGGACACTCCATCACAAAAAAAAAAAGCTGAATACACATTCAAGTGCACGTGGAACATTCTCCAGTATTGATAATGTATTGAGTAATAAAACAAATATCAACAAATTCATCAAGCCTAAAATCATACCAAGATTCTTTTCTTACCCAAATGTTATTGTTACAGGGCAAGGAGAGGGGCACCCCAGAACCCCAAAACCTGCCCGTTCTAAATAAGGTTCTGCCATCCGCCACATCAATACAAAACATGTAAGACCTTTTGTGGAAACAAACTTTAATACAATCCAAAAGAGACAAAGAATATAGTTTCTACATCAAGCACCCAGTGTTATCTCACCCCTCATGGGTAAAAGTCCACCCAAATGGGACTGGCCCAAAGCAAGGCCCGAAAGTCTGCCACAAGTCTAAAACACCTTTTGGCAGGGACCCATAGAAAAGGGCCAGAAATAGCCGGACAATTCTGGGAGGAAAAGAACAAAATCAAAATCAAGATCAATGTTGCCACTGTCACCTCCCCACGGGTCTCTCACCCACATCTGTTTCAAATAGTCCAGGCCAGTACAGCTTCCTCACATGTCTCTCTGCTCCTTGTGCTTCTTCTGGCTCTCCATCCTGCTTCCTTCCTTCTTCCTTTTTTTTTCTCTCTCCTTTCCCAGCTTCTTATCTCTCCTGCTCAGCTCCACCCTCCCTTGGGTGGGGCAGGGAACCTGAGACACTCCCCTTTCCTGAGGACCACCCTCTTACAGTATCAATCACAGAAAGAAAGCAGGGAAAACTCTAATATGTGGAGACTGAACAACACACCACTGAAAGACTATTGAGTAAATAAGGAAAATGTAGAATTTTAAAAAGCCTCAAGACAAATGATGACAAAGATACATCCATCCAGAACACATGGGAAACTGCAAAAGCAGACTAGAAGCATGTAGCAATACAGGTCCATATCAACAAACAAGAAAGGGCTCAAATAAGTAATCTTATCTCTCACCTGAAAGAACTAGAAAGAGATGAACAAACAAAACCAAAAGTCAGTAGAAGAAAATAGAATAAAAATAAAAGAAAGACTCAGACATTCCAAAAGGCTAATGAAAACAAAAGTTGATTCTTTGAAAAAATTAACAAAACAGAAAAACCTCCAAGTAAGCTTACATGGAAAAGGGGGGAAAACACAAAAAGAATCAGAAACAAAAGAGAAGTTAAAACACATATCAGCCGTTCAGAGGACCATAAGCAATTATTTACAAATATTTGTATACTAATAACTTGAATAACCTAGAAAAGATAGATAAACTCATAAAAATATACAACAACCCTAAACTGAATCAGGAAGAAATAAAAAAACCTGAGTATAACAACTACAAGCAGGGAACTGAAACAGTAATTAAAACTACCAAAAAACAAAAGTCCAGAACCAGATGGTTTCACCAGCAAGTTCTTCCAAAGCTTCAAAGAGGAGCTAATACCTAGCCTTCCCAAACTCTTGCAAAATATTTTTTTTTAATTTATTTTTTATTTATACATACAAGCTGGGGTACAGGCCAGAGGCGTGGGGCGGTGAGAGGATTCACCAGAGACAGAGCGGGCAGCAGAACAGGCAGATCAGAAATACACTGCTGAGGGGAGCAGCGGGCGAGGCAGGAGAGGTCTGCCGCGCCATGTGGGATTCTCCCTGGCTGGGCGTCGAACCCACATCGCCGTTGCCGACAGCTCCACAGCGCAGTGCTTAACCGCTGAGCCACCGGGGAGGCCCTCCAAACACATTTTGAGGCCAACATTACCCTAATACCAAAACTAGACAAAGATGTACACCCCCACACACACACACACCCTCTCCAGAACTACTTCCATAATACGAAAATCCTCAACAAATCTTAGCAAACTGAATTCAACAAAGCATTAATAGGATCACACAACATGACCAAGAGGAATTTATTCCAGAAACACAAGGATGATTCAGCATTTGAAAATCAATCAACACAACTCACAATATCAATAAAAGATAAAAATCATAAGATCATATGAAAAGATGCCAAGAAAGGATTCGGTAAGATTCAATATCCGTTTATGATTTAAAAAAAAAAAAAACTCAAAAAACTGAGGATAAATGGAATATGTCTTAACATAAAGGTCATATACGACAAACCTACTGGTAACATCATTTTCATTGGTGAAAAACTATGGTTTTCCACTAGGATCTGATACAAGACAAGAATTTCCATACTTACCACTACTACTTAACATAGAACTGGAAGTCCTAACTAGAGCAATTAGGGAAAAGAAAGATATAAAAGGAATTCAGACTGGGAAAGAAGAAGAAAAGCTATCATTATTTCCAGTTGACAAGGTAATATAGAGAACCCTAATGACTTTACTAAAAAACTAATTGAAACAATAAATTGGTTCAGCAAAGTGTCAGGTTACAAAGCCAATACACAAAGCTCTCTTGCTTCCAATACGGAAATAATGAAGAAATCTAAAAAATAAAAATAAAAATGTGCTTTACAATTAATTTCATTTCATCAAAAAAACTAAATACTAAATTAACAAAGGTGGCGAAAGACCTATACAGTGAAAACCATAAGACATTGTCAAAAGAAACAGCAGAAGACACAAAGAAATTGAAAGACATTACCGTATGTGTGGAATATAGACAAACAAAACAAAGGGTTAGATAAAGTCAAGCCCATAACAAACCCTAGAGATCTGACTGTAGGCCTGAGGTTACCAGAAGGGGAGTGAGAGAGGCCAAAATGAAGTGGGGAAGAAACACAGTGGACTATGGTGATGGACTTTGGCTGCTTTAATAGTGGGTGTGGTGTGGCAACAACACCTAAAGAGTTAGATCCTATACTTCTGAAACACAGTGTTATGAACTGTTACTTGAATAAAAATAAAGTAACAAAGTGAAATAAAATTAAAAATTTTCTCATTTAGTTATCTATATGAAAAGTATTTCAGTGAAGTGGCTATTTATACAGTTGACCCTTGCACAATGAAGGTTTGAAATGCAGATTTTTTTCAATATAGCACAATATTATAAATTTTCTCTTCTTTATGATTTCCTTAATAACATTTTCTTTTCTCTAGCTTTACAACATTTTCTCTTACTTTAAGACATTTATTGTTTCCAGTGTAGAATATGTATACACACAAAATATATTTTATTGAACTAACACTGGTAACATTCTATTAATGTGATACAATGCTTTCTGTTTAATAAAAATAAGCACACTCTTTTAACTTCATGTCAAAATGGTAAACAATTTGTTTACCTATTCAATTAGCATAAATACAGATTAGAGGGTTTGTCTCAGAGAAAGAGACAAATGACATTAACTATATACATCAGCAGCAGCTAGAAAACGTAAGAAAGATAGTCTGGGTGGCAATAAATGTCTTAAAGTAAGAGAAAATGTCGCAAAGCTAGAGAAAAAAAAATATTATTAAGAAAATCATAAGGAGAGCCTCCCTGGTGGCTCAGCGGTTAAGCGCTGCGCTGTAGAGCTGTTGGCAGCGGCAACGCGAGTTCAACGCCTGGCCGGGGAGAGTCCCACATGGCGCGGCAGATCTCTCCTGCCTCGCCCGCTGCTCCGCTCAGCGGTGTATTTCGATCTGCCTGTTCTGCTCCCCGCTCTGACTCTGGTGAACCCTCTCGCCGCCCCATGCCTCTGGCCTGTACCCCAGCTTGTATGCATTAAAAAAAAAAAAAAAGAAAAAAGAAAATCATAAGGAGGAGAAAATTTATAATATTGTGCTATATTGAAAAAAAAATCTGCATTTCAAACCTCCATTGCACAAGGGTCAACTGTATACCTATGTAAACACCCTAAATATAAAAATTTTGAAAAACTGAATCCTTTCCTTCTATTATCAAGAATAAAACATCAGTTCTTGCTGCTACCATTCAGATTTGTACTGGAAGTGCAAGCCAGGCCAATTAGGTAAGAAAAAGAAACACAAATCAATGACATTAGAAAGATTTCTAAAGCTATAAATATTTGAGATGACATAATCATCTACAGAGAGAATCCGAGGGAATCTACAAATTAAGAAAAGCTGTAAGACAAAAGATCAATACGCAAAGTTAATTGCATTTCCATAAATTAGAAACCATCAATCAAAAATTGAAATATTAAAATAATACAATTTACAACAGCATTGCACCTGAAAACTTCAAAACACTGCTGAGAAATTAAAGAAAAATTAAATGGCGAGATTTACTATGTTCATTGGTTGTGTTAGAAGAGCCCATGAAACTAGCATCGGATTGAAAATGCACCAATGAGGCCTGAGCTTGCAACAGTGCCAGAGGGTCTTCTGGTGTTCAATATTAAAGCCCAGTCTCAGTACAGGTCAGGTTGGGTACACAGCTGTAGTTCAACCAGGACCAAATAGCTGGGATTTTATATGGACCAATCTGATTGGAGCTCCAAGGATGCCAATCAACTAAAATCGACCAATCAGATTCAAAAGGTAAGCACACTGAAGCATATATATGTTAGGCTCCAATCAGCTTCAGGGAAGTCAGAAAGACTAGTCTGGACTCTCTCCTGGGAAGACCTTCATAGAGTTGTAAACTGTCCTCTGGCACCACCCTTTGCAGACATTAACATTTAACTCTCCCTCTGCCATTGCCTGTTGAATGACACCATAAACCTTGTGCTAGGTGTGTCTAAAAGAGCTGTCTGCTGTCAGCTTTATGCCCAGCGTCTCTAAAAGCTGTAACACTGGTCTCTGCCTCTAATATGTTGAGCATTAACCCCTGGTGCTGTTGCCTCGGCACTAACCAGTCCAGTGCTATCCAGGCAGGCCTTCACATTGTTGTTGCTAACAACTGTGGTGCCACTTCTGGAGACCTTCACTGAGACATTCGACCTTCAAGAACTCTGACCTTCGAGACCTCCACATCTCATCTCTGCTTTAAGTCACTACCTGACCATTCCTAATGCCTCGGCACTGTCTCTCTTTCCCTTCTCCCAACTTCTGTATCTCTCAATCCTGAGCTTAACTCATGTCCTGCATTTGCAGCTGTTAGCGCACAGGTGGTGGCTGGCCACCATGACATTTTGTCTCCCCACCTTTGCAGTTTCCAACTTTGATGATCTATAGATTCAACACAATAGCAATAAAAATCACAAGTTTTTCTAATTAACTGGCAAACTGATTTTAAATTCCTGTTAAAATAAGACTTAAAAAGTCAAAACAAGTTTGAAAAAGAAAAACAATCTGGGAAACTAAACCTACAGATTTCATGACTTATAAAGCACAGAAACCTAGATAGTGCTGCATCAAAATAGACAAACAGATCAATGGGACCAAAGAGAGCCCAGGATGAGACCTACACATATACGGACAACTAAATTTTGACAAATATATAAAACCAATTCAGCAAAGAAAGGATAGTTATTTCACCAGATGGCTGAAAACAACTGGAGAGTTGTATGCAAAATGAACTTCAATCTACACCCTGCACTATAAAATTAACTCAAAATAGGTATTAGAACTATGTGGAACTATAAACAATAAATTTTTTTAAAATATATATTTTATTTTTGCATACAAGCTGGGGTGCACAGGCCAGAGGTGTGGGGCGGTGAGGGGGTTCATCAGTGACAGAGTCGGGAGCAGAACAGGCAGATCGACCAAAATACACTGATGAGGGGAGCAGCGGGCGAGGCAGGAGAGGTCTGCTGTGCCATGTGGGAATCTCCCTGGTTGGGCATCCAACTAGCGCTACAGCGGCAGACAGCTCCACAGTGCTGTGTTCAACCCATTGCGCCATCAGGGAGGCCCTAAACAATAAAATTTATTGAAGAAAACATAGAAACAATCCTTGGTGACCTCTGAATAAGCAAACATTTCTTAGGAACAGCACTATAAGTACGATCATTAAAAGACTAAATTGACATATTAAACTTCATCAAAACGAAAACATCTTGCAAAGAGAATGAAAAGAAGAGCCAGACTGGGAGCATACATCTGACAAAGTATCTGCATTCAGAATATATAAAGGACTCTGAATATTCAATAATAAAACAAACAATACAACTAAAAAAAGGGAGAAAAGATTTAAACAGATACTCACCAAAGAATATATGCAGATGATGAATAACCACACAAAAGATGTCCAACATCATTAGACATGAGGCACATAAAAACTAAAATGAAAATACACCATCACTATATACTTATCAAAATGACAAAATGTAAAGTCATCAAATGCTAGCAAGAACCTGGAAAAAATGCATCCTTTATTCACAGCTGGTGGGACTGTGAATTGTTTCAAATTTGGAAAACATTCTAAATAAATTTGAATATAAATTTGAATCTACTGCTTCTTTGATTTATCCATCCCTAATGCATATGTCCATATAAATATCTGTACATAAATGTTCACAGCAGCTTTTTTTGGTATAGCACAAAACTAGAAACAAGTGCCTGTTAATAAGTAAATGGATTTACTCACATGTGGTACATATTTATTCATCTGTGGTATATTAATAAAATAGAATCCATCCTAAAATTCATATGGAATCTCAAGGGACTTTGAATAGACAAAGCAATGTTGAAAAGAAAAACAAAGTTGAAGGTGTCACAATTCATGAATTCAAACTAATTACAAACTTACAGTAAGCAAAAGTGTGGTATTGGCATAAAGACCAATGGAATGGAATGTGAAACAAAGAAATAAGCACTCTGTATATATGCTCACGTGATATTCCACAATGGTGCAAAGACCATTTCACTGAAAAGGACAATCTTTTCAACAAATGGTGATGAAAAAAATGGTTATGTAAAAGGATAGTCAAGGCTTTAACCTTACATTATAAAAATAAACTAACTCAAAGTGGATCAAAGAACTGAACATTAAAAGCTAAAACTATAAAAGTGCTAACAGAAACATGGGGGGAATCTTTGTGACATTAGATTTGGCAATGATTTCTTGGATATGACATCAAAAGCTCAAGTAACAGGAAATAACGTATCTGAAATCAAAATAAAAAACATTTGTGCATCAATGGACACAATCCTAAGAGTGACAAGGCAATCCATAGAATGGGAGAAAATATTTGCAAAATCATTTATCTGATAGAGGTTAATAGTCAGCATATACCTTTCCTCGTTGAAAAAATTGGGCAAGGAACTTGAATAGGCATTTTTCCAAGGAAATTTTCAAATAGCCAATAAGCACAAGAAAAGATGCTCAGTAAAACTTATATTCAGAAAACTGCACATTTATATACACGATAGGACACAATCTCACATATATTAGGAGAGCAACTACCAAAATCCAAAATAAACAGAAAACAGTAAGTGTTGGCAAAATGATGAACTACTGGAAGCCTAGTTGAAGTATAAAATGGGGCAGTTGTTACAGAAAATGAAGTTTCTCAAACAATTAAAAATAGAATTGTCGTATGATCCAGCAATTCCAATTCTGGGTATATACAAAAATTGAAAACTGGGTCTCAAAGAGATATTTATACACCCAAGTTCATGGCAGAATTACAGTCAAAAGGTAGAAGCAGCAGCAGCCCTCTTGTCAGCCTGTGACTATGCAGGCCTCTCTTCCAAGAAACCTCTCCCTTTCAGGGGCAGCGCTTTCTGCTGCTTTTGTCTGTGCGTCTTTGACCTCCCTTCCCTTTTTATAATAAACCTGCCTTTTTGAATATAACAAAAAAAAAAAAAAAAGGTGGAAGAAATCCAAATGTCCATTAAGGGATGAATGGGTAAACAAAATGTGGTACATCGATATAATGAATTATTACTCTACCTTTAAAATGAAGTTAAATTCTGACACATTTTACAATGCAGATGATCCCTGAAGACTTTTTACTAAGTGAATAAGCTTTTTACTAAATGGAATACTTTGTTTCCACTTAATGGGTACCTAGAAAAGTCAAATTCATAGAAAGTAAACTGGAGGTTGTCAAAGGTCAGCTGAAAGAGAGAAGGGTGAATTTTTAATGTGTACAATTTCAACTTTGAAAGATGAAAATTCTAGAGATGGATGATATGTATTTAATACCACTGAGCGGGCCTCCCTGGTGGCGTAGCGGTTAGGCACTGTGCTGTGGAGCTATCGGATTGGGGAGATTCCCACATAGTGCAGCAGACCTCTCCTGCCTCGTCTGCTGCTCCCCTCAGCAGTGTATTTCCATAGATCTGCCTATTCTGCTCCCCACTCTGTCTCTGGTGAGCCCTCTCGCTGCCCCACGCCTCTGGCCTGTACCCCAGCTTGTATGCATAAATGAATAAATCTTAAAAAAAAATTAAAGGAATACAAAAAAAGATATTTACAGATAAAGATGAGATAATTAAAAAAAAATACTGAGCTATACACCAAAAAATGGTTATAATAGTACATTCTATATGTAAGTTTTATCATAATTTAAAATGATTTTCTTAAATACTGAAGTTATATTTAGAGGTAATCTAAGTTTCTTTACTGAAAAATGCTTTTTTAGAGTGTGCCAGGCCATTAATTTTGTATTCATCACCCTGTGAACTCTTATTCTAAATCAATATGCTCAACTGTGGGCCTCTCTGGTGGCGCAGGGGTTAAAGACACAACACTATCAAACTTTCGCCAGCCATTGCAAGATGAGCTCGATCCACAGCCAGGGAGCTAACCCACATGGCGCAGCAGACCTTTCCTGTCTCTTCCACTGCTCCTGGCAGCAGTGTATTTCAGTCAATCTGCCTGTTCTGCTCCCCACTCTGTCTCTGATGAATTCTCTCACCCCCCTCACCTTTGGCCTACACCCCAGTTCTTATATGCAAAATAAATAAATCTTTAAAAAATATGTATGCTCAACTGTAGTTCTGCCACCGTTTTTAAAAATATTATGCATCTATTTTTTAAAACCATGGCAAAATTTGAAAAGAGTAATAATATAAGGCCCAACAAGTTTATCTGGGGTAGGGAAAGAAAATCCTACATTTTCTTTTTTTTTTTTTAAAGATTTATTTATTTATACATACAAGCTGGGGTACAGGCCAGAGGCGTAGGGCAGAGAGAGGGCCCACCAGAGACAGAGAGGGGAGCAGAATAGGCAGATGAGAAATACACTGCTGAGGGGAGCAGCGGGCAAGGCAGGAGAGGTCTGCCGCGCCATGTGGGAGTCTCCCTGGCTGGGCGTCGAACTCTAATCACGCGCTGCCAACAGCTCCACAGCGCAGCGCTCAACCACTGTGCCATCAGGGAGGCCCAAATCCTACATTTTCTTATGACCTTGTATAAATAAAACTACAGTAAACAAAAAAAACAAATTTATATTTGGCTTCATATATCAGATTTATTCCGCATGTAAATGTGTGTCACAGAAAAATGAGAGAAAAATCAACATTTAATTTAATATTGCACTGCCCCTAGGGGCATGCTATTTTTAAACTTCAGAACTTGAAATGCCTATTATTAGTTTTCAACACCAGAAATATTTTTCTACTTATCATCTACACTGGGCTTTAAAATTAGAATCATCTTACCATCAAGAGCTCATTCTCCATGTTCTCAAATCTATTTTTACATATAGTACATTGAGAGACTTTATTTCTACAGATGAAGAAACAGACCTATAGAGATTATAACCTTCTCAATATCACAATGCTAGAAAGTGTAAGATCTAGTGTACTGAACAGACTATAATCATTATTATGATTATAGTATAGTATTTATAGTATATAGCATATATAGTATACATAGTATATAATGATTTATACTCATTTCCACAAACCCAGGAAAAAATACAAATCTCTCAAAGATTAATCAAATATTTATTAAGCATTCATAATGCCCCAGGCACTTTGCTAAGAACTGTGGGCTACTAAAGCTCATATATTAGCTAAGGCAGTAGAAAGTGAAAAACATTTTGTAATTTTGAAAGGGCTACACAAATGTCAGACAATACTACTTCTAACAGTAGTACTACTGTTAGTATTAATATACAGATCTTTAATGTTAAAATAATATTACTAAAGTCTGTAAAAAAAATGTATTCTTCCTTTATAAGACTAAACTTCTTAAAGGCAGGAGTATTTCTCGTGCACATAGGATGAGCTTTGTACCCAGTAGTACTTCACATGTATTAGGTATGCAAACAAACCAGTGTCACTAGTTTCTCTTTCCCTCTGTCTCCCCCAACAATGGGTTGCAGAACACTAGCAGCCAGGTTTTATGCCCAGGCAGAGACTGGCAATCCTCTGGAGAAACTAACCACAAACCCAGGAAAAAACACAAATCCTCAAGCTTACAGGTCAACAACAGAACCACCAAAATGCACAAACTCATGCAGTGAGTTTTTTATTAGCCTTTTGGAATCTCTCTTAAATTTAGAAATGTTTATATAAACTATGGAGAAGAAAGGCTAAAATGACCTACCATGGAAAACCAGCTGGGCCACGATGGTGGCTAAGGCCACAGTAAAGTCCAAATTAAACTGCCATTGCATCCTACTATACCTACTATATAGAGGTTAACAAGGTATCCCTCAAATGTATAGAAGTTAAAGGAGTATGTTGGGCAAGTGCCCAAAAGAATGCCATCTTGGACTAAGTCTGTAGTGCTTTCAAAAGCTATTTGTAAAAAGGCCAGTTCTTTTCATTTCCAATCCATCACAAACTGTGGCAGACTGCATTTTCCAAAAAGAGCAGCAACATCTTTTCTAGAATTTTGCCATTCCAACAAAAGGTGGAGTCCATTTGCCCCTACCTACCCCATGAATCTGGGCAAATGTGTGTGGCTGCTTCAATAAGACTAGAGCAGAAATGGCACACTGAACTGTTACTAGGTCATAGCAGAAACAGCTTTTGCCTTTGTCCAAGGACATGTACATAACTTTGAAGTCCAGTCCCCAATTTCAGAGGAAGCCCAGGGCACATGTGGAAAGTAACCAATTTCCCCACACTTCAACTCCTGGCAACCATCATTCTATTCTGTTACTATGAGTTTGAAATTTTTTTTTTTAGATTCCACACGTAAGTGAGATCATGCGGTTACTTGTCTTTTCCAATTACCCCTAGCATAATGTCCTCAAGATCTATCCATGTTATTGCAAAAGTGCAGAATTTCTTTTTAAACAATTCCATTCATACATGTAGATATATACAAACCAAATATCTCCTTTCTGTGTGTGTGTGTTTGTGTGTGTGTGTGTGTGTGTGTATACACACCAATTATCTTCTTCAATAGTCAATGGACAATTAGGTTGTTACCATGTATTGGCTACAGAGTATAATGCTGCAATAAGCACAGGGGTGAGGCTTACCTCTCTGGGATAGTAATCTCACTTCCTTCAGATACAACAGGTTCTGGAATAACGGTGCTTCATTCAGTGTCATTTCATTAAAACATTGATGGGGGAGGGGAATGGATTCTCAGTAGGACCCCAGTGTGGAGTTTGTACATTCTCTCCATGCTTGAATGGGTTTTCCCCAGGTACTCGTTTCCTCCCACATCCCAAATATGTGCACGTAAAGTTCACTGGGGTGTCTCAATCTATTCCAATTATCCCAGTCTATCCCAATTATCCCTTCTATGAAAGGGCATCCTATCTAGCATTTGTGCCCACCTTGCAACTTGAGCTGCCTGGTTAGGCTCCAGGCACCTTTGATCCTAATCTAAAATAAGTAGGTTGGAAAATAAACAAATGAACACAAATGGTTATTTAACACTGAAAGTGTTTTGGGTCTTATTTAGAAGTTTGGTGATGTCTTTGCGACCAGAAATATGCAATAGGAAATTAACTCGTTTATATAAATTTGCCTATGGTAAAACTGGTCTTGTTATGGTAAAAAGCATCATTCTGCTTAAAGTTGCAGTTTCCAAAAATCCATCAACGATCTTAAATAAGGACTAACTGTATACCCAACATACAGTAATCATGTGGTATGATTTTGGGGGATCAAATGGTAGCTCTTTTGTAAAATTTTTGAGGAATGTCTGTACTGTTTTTCACAGTGGTTGTACCAGTATTTAGGCCCACCAACAGTGTATTAGGATTCACTTTTTTTTTTTTACATAGTAACATCTCTTCCTGTCATTTTTTTATAACAGTCATCCTAACCGATATGAAATGATATTATTGTGGTTTTGATTAGCATTTCCCTGATAATTAGCAATATTGGGCATCTTTTCAAATGCCTGTTAGTCATTTGTATGTCATGGTTGGAAACACTCCATTCAAGTCTACTGTCCATTTTTAACTGAATTATGCTATTGAGCTCCATAATATTTTGTGTATTAATCCATCAACTGATGTATGGCTTGAAAATACTTCCTCCCCTTCCCTTGACTGCCTCCTTGTTCTGTGTTTCATGTGCTTATGTATAAGCTCCTCAATTTGATGCAGTTCCATTTTTTATTTTGTTGCTTGTCTTTTGTCATATCTAAAAGATCAATGCCAAGACCAATGGTAAGTTCTTTTTTGTTTTCTTTAGGTTTTATGGTCTCAGGTCTTAAAATTAAGTCTATAATCCTTGACAAATTCATTTTTGTTTTGTTCATTTTTGTTCATACACTTTACAAATATATAAGACGAAGATCCAAGTTCATTCAATTTTCCCAATACCATTATTGAAAAAACTGTTTCCTCACTGAGTATTCATGTACCTCTTGTTAAATGTTATTGATAGTTGATCAGAAATACATGGGTTTATTTCTGAGCTCTATAGGTGTCTGTTTTTATGCCAGTATTGCTGGCATGTTTTGATTACTATAGCTTTGTAGTATAGTTTAAAAACAGGATGTGTGATACTTCAACTTTGTTCTTTCTCAAGATAGCGGACAACTATGACTCCCTAGGAATTTTAGTAGTTTTTCCTATTCCTGTGAAAAATTACACTGGAATTTTCCAGATCTGTGAATACAAAATCTTTCCATTTGTCTCTTCTTCAGATTTTTTTCATCAGTATTCTACAGTTCTCAGTATAAAGTCTTTTACCTCTTCGGTTAAACTTATTCCTAAATATTTGTTTTATTATGTAACTAAAACTGGAGGAAGCAAAACCACAAACAAGGATTATTATATAAGCATTTCATAAAATAGACAGATACACTACTTACATTGTCTATGGAAACCACAGTAATGCAAAATGTACACACAGACACACACTACTTTTAACTCCAATACTGTGCCATAAACTGACCTGAAATCAACAAATTACCAATAGTAATGTATACTTATCACTCACATAGTTTTTAAGGATGATCTGTTTCTCACTCATGTGTACACAGAAATCATTTTAAAATGTCTTGTGAAAAACCATAGCTTTCTGGGCCCAAACTCTAGAAATTGTGAGGAAATAACACTTATAACAAGTTTTACAAGTGATGCTGATGTGGGTGATACATGGCCCATACTTTGAGAAACACATTAATGTACAGCACTGACTCTCAATTGGGGGTGATTTCGTCTACCAGGGAACATCTGTCAATGTCTAGAGAGATTTCTGATTGTTACAACTATGGGAAAAAGCAAGGAAATGCTACTAGTACCTAGTGGGTAGAGGCCGCTGAATCTGATAACATCATACAATGCACAGGTCTTGCTCACACCTTACACCCTACTCTCCAACACAACAAATAATTAGTTGTCTGGCCCAAAATGTAATAGTTCTGCAGTTGAGACTCTCTGATCGACAGTCATCTTCCTCAACAAATCAAAAAAGGAAGTTTAGTGATGTTTTCCTCCAACATAGTAAAGGAAGCAGGAAACTGAAAAGATGAGGAAAGTAGACTGACACTACTAGAAATGTTTACTTAGCTGCATTATTTTTTAATGACAAAGATATTCTTCACATTAAGAATTAGGGAGACTTTGTTACCTCTCTTGAATTGGGGGTGGGGAGGGAGTTCTAGAACTCTGACCAATGAAATATAATAGACGTGAGGCTTTGACTTCTGAGATACCGGGCTCTCCTGGAAGGTACTTACAGAAAGCTTTCTTTTAGAACCCAGCTAATAAGCTGTGCAAAGTCCAAGTCACGCGGAGTGATCATACACATGGGTTCCAAATAATAGTTTTAGTTGAGACCATCCTTTAGTCATTAGACATCTAAGGAAGAAATGAGGACCTACAACATTGAGTTCTACCGACCAGCCAATTCCACTTGAGCAAGTAGACAAAGGGTCATCACTGCTATGCCTAGTATAACTTCTTCAATCAGAGTCTGTAACCGTACTAAAATGGTGACTGTTTTATGCCAAGTGTTGGAGTAGTTACACAGCAAAAATAACTGGAACATCCCATATTCTGTCATATAATTCCTAAAACAAAGTCAGTTCCTCTCTTCAGAAGAAGTCATTGTTTTGCCCAAAATTACAAATGCAAAAATGACAAGAGTAGTACTTGAATACAGACCTATCTAATCTCAAAAATATTACCATTCCCACCACATCATAATGAAATAACTTGTACTTCTTCATGATAAAATTCTGGTTTTTCATAGTCAACTACAGAAGCCATCTAAAGAAAGATACCTTTGAGAAAGTATGATCATTTGTGATCTTCAATCTGATCCATCGCACTCTCTCTATTCTTCTGTCTCCACCTCAATATTCCCCTCAGAAAATGTGAAAGCAAAAGAACTACAATCTTATATATCTGTAAGCATGCTGCAGAAAGGGGATAGAGAATAATTCACTGTTCATATGTATTGGTGGTAGCAATAAAAAAAGGATTCAAGTGGACTGAGAATCAATAGCAGTTTTGTTTTATATTGCTTAGCATAGTCTATTCTTTCAAACCTCTCCCAACAGCTTCCTAAGTCAAGTTCTTAATGTCAATGTCCAAATGGAACCTTTTAAATTATTTCACTTAGCATAGTCCTCTCAAGGTTCATCCATATTGTAGCAAATGGCAAGACTTCATGTTTTTTGTTTTGTTTCATTTGCTGAGTAGTTTTTCATTGTGTGTATATACCACATTTTTATCCAGGCATTTGGGTTGTTTCCATATCCTATGTAGTATGAATAGTGTGCAATGAATACAGGTGCATAAATCTTTTACATTAGTATTTTCATATTCTTTGAAATAAATGCCCAAAAGTAGAACTGCTCATAGTTCTAGTTTTAGTTTTTTTTAGGAAACTCCATACTGGTTTTCTACACCAATTTAGTCCCACCAACAGTGCAGGAGGGTTCCTTTTTCTCCACATTCTTGTCAGTAGTTAGTATTTATTGTTCGTAGTGTTTTATAATAATCCTCTAACAAGTATGAGGTGAAATCTCATTGTGGTTTGTCTTTCTCTAGTAACTCAAAGCATCTTTCCATGTCTCTTTTGATCATGTGTATGCCTCCTTTGGTGAAATCCTATTTAAATCCTCTGCCCACTTTTTAATCAGGTTGTATGTTTTTTGTTGTTGACTTGTTTACTATTTTGGATACTAACCCCTTCTCTGCTATATGCAAATATAGTAAATACTTGTAAATTTTTCTCCAATTCAGTCAGCTCCCTTGTTGTTTTAAGGATGTTTTCTTTCAAGTACAGAAACTTTTTAGTTTGATGTAGTCCAATGTTTATAGTCTCTTGTTTATAGTCCAATGTTTCTCACTTCTGGATCAGAGACAAATCCAGACACATCACTAAGGTTGATGTTGGAATTTATGATCTATGTTTTCTTCTATGCATTTTATGGTTTTCAGGTCTTATACTCAAGTCTTTAATGCATTTTGAATTAATTTTAGTATATGATGTAAGGTAGTAGTGTTGATTCACTCATTTGCATGTGAATGTCCGTTTTCTCTAGCAGCATTTATTGATGAGGCATTTCTTTCTCCAATGGATAATCTTGGCTCCTCTGTCATATATTTATTGTCCATACATGTGGAAATACATGTGGTTTTATTTCTGATTTCAATTGTTTCATTGACTGATGTGTCTGTGTTGTTACAATACCATATGGTTTTGATTGTTGTAGCTCTGTCTACAGTCCAGGAGAGTGATACCTCCATTTTTGTCCTTTTTTCTCAGAATTGTTTTGGCTATTTAACACTTTGTGTGCCGGTGCCCTTTAAATTTACCAGCCCTTGGGGCTGGCCATTTTCTGTGCCACCGCATGAATGGTATAAGCATTCAAAAAAACACACACAACTCCTGAACTACTGGATATTCAAAAAACTGTATTATCTCTCATAAAACACCTTACACTTTCACCAAAACAATGTGTAAAGCTTCTAGACTGAGTACGATCAAAGAAATCTCCTAATAGTTTCAAATAAATCCACTATGGCGTGAGAAACTGGAGACTTAATTAATTAATTATTATTAATTAATTATTAATATGTGAGCCACTGGTGACAAAAACACATACTAATACATGACCAGACCACAAAGTGTTAAGGCCTTTGTGGATTCACTCTTTTCTATTAACAATTGCTGTTACATCAGTAAATCTGGTTAGCCTTTGACTCACTGCAAATTTTAACCCTGATTCTGCTACCATCTATTGGGTTGTTGGAAAAGTCAAAATGTGTCATGACTTTTCTGACAACCCAATAGTTCTGATTTACCCTGGTTCAGTCACCTCATCTTCTGTGCCCCAGTTTCTTCATCTATAAAATTATAAAAGTTTAAGATCTATAATCTTTACTACCCTTTGCAGCAGCCATTCCACAAGGCTTGAAATGTGACTCATCATTAACAGTATCTTAAAATTAACTTAAATTTAAATAGCTGCATCTGGCTTTTGGCTACCCTATCAGGCAGTACAGGACTGGATGATCTCTAAGTTCCCTTCTAGTTCTAAAATTCAATCACTTCTAAATTTTTTTTAAAGATTTATTTATTTATACATACAAGCTGGGGTACAGGGCCGAGGCGTAGGGCAGCGAGAGGGTTCACCAGAGACAGAGTGGGGAGCAGAACAGGCAGATCAGAAATACACTGCTGAGGGGAGAAGCGGGTGAGGCAGGAGAGGTCTGCCACACCATGTGGGATTCTCCCGGGATGGGCGTCGAACTCGCATCGTGAGCTGCCAACAGCTCCACAGTGCAGCGCTTAACTGCTGCGCCACCAGGGAGGCCCCCAATCACTTCTAAATTTTAATCAAAATTCCTACACTGAGGGCCTCCCTGGTGGCGCAGCAGTTAAACACTGTACTATGGAGCTGTGGCAGCGACAACGTGAGTTCGAGGCCTGGCTGGGGAGATTCCCACATGGCGTGGCAGACCTCTCCTGCCTTGCCCGCTGCAGCCCTCAGCAGTGCTCCCCTCAGTATTTCCAATGATCTGCCTGTTCTGCTCCCCACTCTGTCTCTGATGAACCCTCTAGCTGCCACACGCCTTTGACCTGTACCCCAGCCTGTATGCATAAATAAATAAATCTCTATAAAAAGATTTTTAAAAATCCTACATTGAAAATTTTTTCATTCTCCCTAAAATGGAATAAACAAACTGTAAATAGAAAAGGTAACACAACCACACAGGAAAAAAAATGATTCCAGTAATTGTTGAACATAATATTCTTGCTTTTATTCAGTAGTGAATAGAACACATTTTATTTTTGTTTGATTTACGACACTGCATGTTTTAGAATACAGGTTCACACCTATTCAAACATATGTTTTCACACCACATCTACCACCAACACACAAATAATCCTCCACCATAGTGCAATGAGTACTCCTCCCTATCTGCCCTTCTGGTAGTCTCATATCTGCAGTCAGATTTCATGAGTTTGCTTTTGAGCACAGTATTTTTGACTAGGGTTTCTGTAAAGAACCAGAGAAAAAGTAATTTAGGTGTAATTGATTATAATATTTCTGCCCCAATGTAGCCATAAACCCATGTATATCAAAATTTGAGTTTCATATAATTTCCATAATTTCATGTTATGAAATATTGTTCTTCTGATTTTTTCAATTATTTGGAAAACGTTAAAGTCAGCTTTAGTTCATGGACCATTAAAAAAAAACAGTAGCAGGTCAGATTTGCTCAGCAGACCAGAGTGTGATGACCCCGCCTGTGATTATATAACCATGGCAAAAAATATTCTAGGAATTAACCAAAAGAAATATTTTTTTAAAAAAAACTTTTAACTTTACTTATTAAGTCTGTTGTCAGTAGTGGTCTTCACGCAACATTTGGAAACTATTTTGTGTTTTATTACATAATTTACCAGATGAATAAGCATGCTAATATTTTGGGGAACATGGTGTCTCACTATTAGAGATAAGTGGTCAGACATTACATGGGAGATGGTTGTACTGTTATAGAGATATTGATACAACCTTATTTTTTAAAAGCAAGATTCAAAGAGACATAACAACAAAACATAACACAGGCTTAAGCCAACCACAGATAAGGGGTGGGGGGGGAGTATAAAAGTTGTTTGGTTAACTGGAGAAATGTGAATATGGACTGTATTTTAGATAACAGTATTTTAACAAAGCTAAATTTCCTGAGCACCTTTATGTGACTATATAGGAGGATTTTATTCCTAGAAGATGTATGCATGCTGAAGCATTTAGGGGTAAAGTGTCATGATCATAATGTCTACAATCTTTTAAGAATTCAGAAATCTTAAAAGTATATAAACAGAGAGAAATAAGCAAGATGTCAGCAATTGGTGAATCTATGAAGGGTATATAGGTGTTATTATTCTTGCTACTTTTTCATAGGTTTGAAATTTTTCAAAATAAAAGGTTTTGAGAAAAAAGGTTCAAAAATACTTCCAATTCTGCTTTTATACTTAACAAAAGCAGATTTAAAAAAAAATAAAAACCTTTGTTATCCAAAATTATCAAGCAATTAAAACTCACAGAAAGTTTTCTGGAAAGTTGGCAATCCTGTATACTTATTTAAAATGGAGTGTTCTCAAATAAACCATCTTCATTGCCACCATCTATTGTGCAATGCTTTGGATAAAATATAAATTAAAATGCTGCCAGTGTAAGATACCGGACTGCGTAACTTAGCTTGATCCTGTAACACCATATTGCAATGAAAGTTCCTCAACTTTCTGAACTGAACTTGACAATATAAAACCAAATGGGTCAGATTCTCTTAGGACACTGCTATAAGAACTATGAGCTATAAAACTGATATCCAAAAAAAGAAGGGGAAAAAATCAAATATAGAAATAATTTTGCTCTAAAATTTCTCTCTCCATATTTACTCTATCAGACACATTTATATAGTAGTTATTACTCAAAGCTTCTTATGTGAGAGTGTACTACAACAAAAAAAAAAAGTATTCCAGATAACCATGTGCAAATCAATCACCTGTGACATGAATAGTACCGGACCTGCACATTGATTCACTCATGGACAGGCAAGAATTTCCAAATGCCCTCTAGTATATCCTCTCTTCAAATGGAACTGACCTGTTAAGAATGGTACATTAAAATGCTAAAATAAATTTGATAATTGTTGTAAAGTATCTGAAACACAAGAATCTAAGTGAAGCTATTTCTTTAACCAAATTTCTTTACTGAAACTTTTCCTTTTTTCAAATTTTATAACTCATTATTTCCTGTTTATGCATTATAGCATTTAAAGTACTGTGTAAGAGACAGACATCTAGGATCCTAGAGTTCCCTAGTCCTGTGCCTTCAATACACCTCTTTATTCATGCAAACATGCTGACAAGTTCTTAGTTTGCTAGACCCAGTACTAGATGCCAGAGATATAAATATCCATACATCTAACTATCTGCCCTCAAGGAGCTGAAAGTCTATTTGGGAAAAGAGTATTTAATTCCATAAAATAATATATTAAAAAGAGATATAAACAAACTATTTTAGTGAGTCAAAGAACTACTGTCTTTTTCTCTTATCTCTTAGCTCACTACTTAAGAGCTAGAAACAATTTTAGTCATCAGCTAGTTCTTTCCATCTGTCGGTATCTTCTAAATGTCTATTCTTTAGTCTCCTCTATATACGATTGCAACAATACAGTCATTCTTTCTTACCACCAGTCAATGAAAATATTCCTTTTTTCCCCTTGTCTAAAAAAGTATCAATCTTGGGGGGGGGGGGTATCATCTTTTTTACAACAAAAATTACTCTCTTATTAGTTAGGGCTATATTGCACAACTTTTTTTTTTTAAGATTTATCTATTTATACATACAAGCTGGGGTGTAGGCCAGAGGTGCAGGGTGGTGAGAGGATTCACCAGAGACAGAGTGTAGAGCAGAATAGGCAAACTGACTGAAGAACACTACTGAGGGGAGCAGCGGGAGAGGCAGGAGAGGTCTGCTGCGCCATGTGGGAATCTCCCCGGGCGGGTATCAAACTCTTGAACTCATGCTACCACGGCTCTAGATAGCTTCATGGTGCTGTGCTTACCCATCCCACTGCACCACCAGGAAGGCCCCATTTAGTTAAAACATTTTAGAGGAGAAAAAAAGGATGCTAGCCTCAGAGTTTTTATCCTTCACTTTGTTTTCTGTGTAACTGAAAACAAACAATAGAGTTTATAGCACCAAATGTTTAATGAAATATTTCAAAGCACAAATTGAGACTCAATGACTATGAAATCAACTTAGTGGTTCAGAGTCAGTATTTTTTTCACAAAATAAAAAGGCTATCAAGACCATGATATAAATGGCCCCTCTTAAACTGTAGGAAATTACTGACTTTATCTCTGCTTGTAATACCATCCAATCCTATTACCTCAAACAACTTTTCAGCAGTCCTTATGTCTACTGAAAAGAATTATCAGTGTCACAGAGTTTTAATAAAAGGGGCTGAAACTTAACAATACAGACTATTCATGTACATGGGAAGTAATACTGCTTAATAGTTAAGACTGTAGGTTTAGGAATCAGACTTCTAGGCAGGTTCAAATCCTTACTACCTTTTCAACCTTAGTTATTAAAAGTCACTCTGTGCCTCCGTTTCCTTATATGTAAAATGACTGCCATTAGAAGTATATGAAATAATAGATAAGTATTGTAGAAAGCACAGTGCCTAACGCTTAAAAAAACCTAGTAAATGTTAGCTATTATTATCCTCATTATTGGATACTACCTCTTTACATTTTCAAAACTGACTTTACTATAAATTTTAAGTCCATATTATACTTTTATTAAAACATTCTAGTTACATCAGAATTAAAATAAAGTGTTGATTTTATTAAAAGCTTCAAATTAAGTGCCTTATATTAGACAACTAGATGAAACATTCCTCTTTACTTCCCCCAACCCTGCCCTTGTTTAACATGTTTATTAAGTATTTCAGAATATGCTAAATAGACACACAAACAAAATCATGGACAAACAGGATAAAATCCCTGACCTCATGGAACTTCCACTCCAGTAAGGAAAGAAAAAAATTATATAGTTCGCTGTAATAGTAAGCACAGAATGTGGGAGTAGGAATGAAATTTCAAGAAAGGTATAACCCTAAAGACTCCACCAAAAAGCTATTAGTAACAACGAATGAATATAACAAAGTGGCTGATTACAAAACCAACACATAAAAATCATAATCACTTCAAAAGGAACCAAGCAACCTGGAGTTAACCTGACCAAACAGGTTCAGGAACCTCTACGGGAGAACTATAAGACTTTATTAAAGATTTAGATAGTGACATAAGGAAAGTGAGACATCCCATATTCAAAGGATGGGGGAAATCATCAAAATGACTAGTCTACCAAAAGTCTACCTATCAAAATACCAGCAGTATTTCTCAAAGGAATTGAACCAAAAAAATTAAAATTTGTAAGAAACCATAAAAGCCTTTTAATAACTAAAGAAGCCTTCAGGAAAAAAGGGGAGATATGCAAGCATCATATTTAATTGACCTTAAACAATATTACAAAGCAACAACAATTAAAGCAATATGGCATTGGCACAAAAATAGATGTATGGATCAACAGAACTGATCAAAAGCTCAGAAAGAAATCCACATATTGGGCCTTCCTGGTGGCGCAAAGGGTTAATATTAAGCGCAGCACTATGAAACTAACCAGAGCCACTGCAGCACAAATTTGATTCCCAGGGTGATTCCCACATGGCACAACAGACCTCTCCTGCCTCACCCACTGTTCCCCTCAGCAGTGTACTTCAGTTGATCTGCCTGTTCTGCTCCCCACTCTGTCTCTGGTGAATCCTCTCACCACCCCGCACCTCTGGCCTATACCCCAGCTTTGTATGCATAAATAAATCTTAAGAAGAAAAAAAGAAATCCACATATTATTCTGACACCAAATTCATGAAAATGGACCCACAACCATGTAACGGGTATAGAAGAGTCTCTTTCAAAAATGGTGCTGGGAAAACTGGAAGGCCACACGTAAAAGAATAAACATAGATCACTCTCTAATTCCACATACAAAAATACACTCAAAATTGATTAATGATTTAGATATAAAACCTGCAACAATAAAATATATAGACAAAAACACTGGCACTACATTTCATGACATGTGTGAATGAGATGCTACTGGAGAATACACCCTTATGACAAGGTGAAATAAAAGTAAAAATACACAACCAGTATTACCTCAAATTTTAAGTCTTACACAGCAAAAGAAAAATATAAGTAAATGTGCTTTTACATAGCCTACTAAATAGGAGAAAAAATATTTACATATCACACAACTCACAAAAGGTTAATTTCAAAATTATATGAAAAAATTTATTTGACAGGAAGGAAAAACCCAACTGATAAATGAGCAGCAGACATGGACAAACAATTCACCAGAGATAACCAGAAGGTCAAAAGACATATGGAAAAATGCCCATCATTTCTTTTAATGAGGGAGATGTAGGTCAAAACCACAATGAGATACCATCTCACAGTCATGAGAATGGTATATATTAAAAAGACACCCAACAACAAATGCTGGAGAGGATCTGAAGAAAGTGGAACCTTACTGGTGCGAATGTATTTTAGTGCAGCTATTTGGGAAAGGGATTTGGATTTACCTTAGAAAACTAGAAATGTAAATACTTTAAGGTTCAGCAATCACACTCTTCAGCATCTACCCAAAGAAAGTGAAACTATTAACTCTAAAAAATTACAGATTCTACAATGCTTATTGCAGAAACAATTACACTAGCTACAACAAAGCAACAACTCACATATCAATGGGTACTATTCAGGCATAAGAAAGATGAAATGTTGCCATTTACAGCAAAATGGAAGGAGTCTGAGGGAATTATATGTAGTAAAGCAAGCCAGAATGACAAAGACAAATATTAGATGTTTACATAGTGGATGATTCAACAAAGTAAAATAATTATGAAAACAAGTGGACACTAATAAATGAAGTGAGACATCTGAGAGTAAAAGGGAAGGGTGGGGGGAGATAAAGGGGTAGAAGGAACCGTGGAGGGAGAAAGAGACTAAAATAGTGCCATATGCGATAATAAATCGTACTTAGTAATTCATTCAAAAATTACTATTGATTACTACATGTCAGATATTATGGCACACACTACACAGTAGGGAAATTTAAAAAAAAAAAAAGATGTTTCCTATCTTACCCAAAATTCAGTCTAGTAGGGGGAAAATGGCATTAGCCAAATAGATGTAGAATTGAATACATATTGGAAAATTTAGGCGGGATGCTCAGCTAAAGAACACCATGGTATTAGAAAAATAAAGTGAATCAATCTTATGTGAAGTGAAAATTTTTAGGAAAATATAAACAAGGATTTTTCAAGCCTAGCATCAACTGGGGGGAAAATGGCATGACTGAAAAGTTCGTTTTTGAGCAGACTTGAAAGGAAGTAAGAGAATGAACCATGTGGACACTTAGTCTGCCCGGAACACTTGAGAAAAAAGTATTCTAGGAAGAAGGAAGAATAAGCACAAAGACAAACTGTGACCATATCTGGCCTATTCCGGGAACAACGAAGAGGACTGTGTGCCTAAGTGAACAAGAAGAGTTGTCAGAGATGAGTCTAGAAAGAGAGCAAGAGCAGAGAGATAAGTAGTTCCTCCTGGCCATGTAAAAACTTTAGCACTCTAAATAAACCATTTACACTATAAACAGATTGAGTTTTCAACTTGCAACATTTCCTACTAATATGCTAGATACAAAAAGCTTAGAATACGTCACAAGTATGCTACTGTGCTAACAGAAAATCAGTTAACATTGACAATATTATAAATTGGTAAGAAAAAAACTTTAAGACACCAAGAGATAAATGAACAAGAGATGTAAAGAATGTATGCAACAAGAAATGAAATTAAATAAACACACAAAAAAGTTCAACTATATATAGCCAAAAAAAAATTCAAAATAAAACGAAGTATCATTTATCACCCATTGCTAAGAAATCTGATGGTTAGTGAAAAACTGGCTCACGTTTACCCTTTTATATGTTAAACCTGTTTTGAATTTCAGAATATCTGAATTATAGAGACGTTATATGGCAACAACTTGTATTAAATAACATTCTTGTTTGGGTCTAGAATAACATCCTATATTAACAGTACTGCTATTTAAAATTTCTTTAAAGAACCTTAAAAATATTCAGTGTAATAATGACTAAGTAGAATCACATCACTTTAGGTTAAGTTTAGCTGCTAAATTAGTTACCAAAGTTTTTTTTTTTTTTCTTTCAGGGTTTTGAGGAATTTCAGAATTGCACAGAAGGCATTTTGAAGCTATACAATCCTTTTATAAATGACTATGTTAACACAGATCAAAAACCAAAAAAATATAGTCAAATGCAAGATGAGTTATAATATTAGAATCACCTGGGAGAATTTTCCAAATTGCAAAACTCTTCCCAATAAAGTACCCCATTTTCTTGGTAGTTTCTGTAGTAAGCCACTACAAATGATCAAAGTATGCATTGGGCTACATAAGTTGGAAATGGAAATAAGCCAGATTTTTAAAATCTTAATGTAAACAAGGCAATTTGGAAATCATGGAATTTGTAATGATATTTTATCTCCATGTAATAATATCTAACAAAAAGTACAGCACATTATTTTGAAAACTCATAATTCCTAAGTATTTTTAATCTGCTTGGAAAGTTCATTCATTCTTTTCACTATAAGTGCAATCAACATTAATTAGCACATGTTATGTGCAAGGCACAGCATTTACGAGGGAAAGTCAGGAGTGAGGTTTAGAGAGGTCGAAAGATCGACCATCAATTTAAATTTTACCTTATAGGCAAATGGGGAGGCAATAAAAAAACTCTGAGTTGTATAATAATAAATGTGAATGTTTAATAATTCTGGTTATAGCTGAGAAGATTAAAGAGTGCGATACCATGACAGAATGCACTTTAAGGAGACTACTGTAAAAGTTCACACAAGACATGGTGAACTCTTAATAATTAACACTGAGAAATTTAAAAATCATCCTCCAAAATTTTGAAAGTTTTGCCCAAGTTTTACATTGCCAAACCAAAGCTCAAGTGCTAAGAGGGCTGCAACAGAGAAAATAAAGGTTGAAAGGAAAACTCAGTAAGGAGAAGTGATCCAGACAGGCAATTAGAAAATGGATACAGGAGCTAATAGTAGCAGGCAATAGGCAGTCATCCAGACAAACAGAACCCTCACTGTAGAGGTCAGATAAGCAGGTGGTATCCCAGCAATCAGGAAAAACACAATAGGCAAACATCTAACTTTATGGTTCCTGATGAAAGCTTATAGCAGATAGTAAAGAACTCCAGCTACAAGACAAGTTTAGGAATTCAAAAATAGGAGACAGAAAATAGGACAATGGCAGAAAAGATACAGATTCTGGACTCCAATTAACCTACTTTCAAAACCTAAATCTGCCATTTTCTAGCTGTGAAAGTTGAGACAACTCCACTTTTTAAGCCTCAATTTATTCATCTATAAAAAAGGGATAATGCTATTTACAGAACAGGGTTACCGGGAAAATTAAATGAGATAGCATACTTTATTTAATATACTCAAAAGAGTTCAACAAATAGTAATTCAACCTTTTATTTTTCTTAAATTTCTACATCTAAGTTACTGACATAATAAAGTTTTTCATTAGATCACAAAATCTAAAAGGTTTATCCAACAAGGTATTAGAAGACCTTAGGTTAAAAAAAAAAAAAGTAAAGCAGGTCATTAATGCAAAATGCCTCCTGGGAGCACTAGCTCACAGGGAAGAGGAGGAAATAAATGATTTACACTAATAAAAGGACATTAAAAATGTAGTAAAATAGGGACTCCCTGGTGGTACTGCGCGTTGAGTCACAGCACTATGCAGCTATCCAGAGCCACTGCAGCATGAGTTTGATCCCCAGCCAGGGAGCAACCCACATGGCACAGCAGACCTCTCCTGCCTTGCCTGCTACTCCCCTCAGTAGTGCACTTCAGTCTGTTCTGCCTGTTCTGCTCCCCACTCTGTCTGTGGTGAATCCTCTCACCCCCTCACACCTCTGGCCTACACCCTAGCTTGTATGCATAAATAAATAAATCTTTTTTTTAAATGTAGTAAAATAATTAAAATTAGTTAGCCTAATAGGATAGTGACACAATAAAATACATTACTAATTAAAAAACAAAAACAAAAACAGGAAAGCTCTCCATACTAAAGTCAAAGAATCTCCATGGTGTATTTTAAATAACGATGATATGAGAAGTAGCACACATACAGTATGCTACTTTCTACATAGAAAGTGAAGACGAATGGAATAGGCTATGCTGATTTTTGGTTTTCTTTGCATAAATACTAATAAAATATACAAAAAGGAAGTGGTTTCCTACAGAGAGCAGCAAAGAGAGGGGCAGAGAGTATTGAGACTTCTTAAAAAACACTTTTTTTTATCAGTTTGAAATCTGAATCAAGTAACTATACCACAAATTTTAAAAAGGAAATAAGACTTAAATTTTAGAAACACTTGGGAAGACTCAGAGTTCTTATCATATAAGATGTAACACTAATTACAACTTATCTGTACACATTTTAGTTGTGTTCAAACACATACTTAACTGTGACTTATGGATACACATTTTCAGCTGTGTAATAGATAAGCTCCTTCAAAGAAAGAAGTAGAATCTCCTTGAGAAGAAAAACCATATCCTATGCATTCTGTATAACCCACTGCTAAGTAAAGTGCCTAACACCTCGCTGGCACTCAAAGCATAGATTAAATTGACTGCTTTGGCTAAATGCTTTCCATCAAGTTACACTAATTTGGGATATAATTTTTTTAACAAATTATTTTTTATTGAGGTAACACTGATTTATATCACAAGTATACATTTTAGGGATGTGGGATCATACCTCTTCAAAAGTATGTTATCACAGCATATTCACCACCAAAACACCCATAATCCTCCAAGATAGTCCACTGGGCTCCCTCCTGGCTTTGTTGCCACCTCCTTCCCTCTCTTCTGGTAGCCTCCATTCTGCAGCTGGCTTTAAGGACTTGTATGGTTTGGTTTTATCTGTTCCTTTGTTTTGTTTCTTTATAGTCCACATTTGTATGAATGAAACCATTTGGTATTTTGTCTTTCTTCTTCTAACTTGCTTCATTTAGCATAATTCCCTCCAGTTCTGGATATAATTTTTAATTATACTGTTGGTGACTTATCAGATACAAGAATATACTTGAACTCATATCTTCATAAAAATTAGAGCTCTTAATTAACAATTGCATAACAAATTAATTATAAAGATTAACTGTGATCCCTGGATTACGCCATAGACTTACATTAAAATGGCAATCATTTGAAATGGGGACAGGGAGCTTACCCAGATATATACCAAAGTTCATTCAGAACATTTCTTTGATAGTAGGTGTTTCACTTACTCTTCTTTCAAATAACCCCTACGCTGTCTCCGAATCCCTAAAAATGTTAAGGTGTATGTAACCTTATAAAAAAGATTGTTTCCTATTCTGCCATGCCACAACACATTTTCCTTCTTCCACTGCTCATCAAATTTCTTAAAGTTATCCAGTCTATACTCACTGTATGCCTAGTTTCTTCAGTTTCATTTGTTATCACATCCTTCTATTGTAACTCTCTGCTAAGGCAATGAATCACAAACTTTCCTATACTGCAGGATAACTGTAGTAACATTTAAACAGATTTCCCAACCATCTCCCCAATCCTCAGTCACCCTTTCAAGAACTTCTGAAGTCTGAGATGACCTAAGGAATTGACATTTTTAATCAGTATCTCTGATTCTGATACAGGTGGTCCATCTGAACATTCTTCAAAACTAACTAGGTAAGGGCACCAAACACTTTCCAATAGTGAAATTCAGAGCACTTCTGTTCTTTCCTTTCTCTCATCAGCATTTGACACCTTACGAAAATTTCCTTCTACTACCACACAACTCACCACCATTCAGCTTTCTTCATTGGCTTCTTCACTTCGGAGGGATCTTAACCTTTAAAAAACAGTGGTTGGAGCTCTGTCAGTGACCTTCCTAATTCTACATGTATTTCCTAAGATGTACGTCACACCCATTGTTTGACCTATAGAACCCTAAATCCTGACACTTCGAGTTCTCAGGTAGCCAGAGGATATGCAGTCAGTATAGGGGGAAAAAATGATGCATCATCATCACACAATTCTAAATTCAAAATATTTGCTCTGCTATTTACATGGTAACATGACCAAATTCAATGCTTTTCTGCATTTCAGCTTTGCTCTCCTTTCTAACATATTTTTGTTCAGATTACAGTAAGGGGGAAGAAAGATTAAATGAGAAGCTCCATTCTCTTCCTAGCAGGGATCTGACAACATGCCCAGAGGACCCCATGCCACAGGCCGCAAAGGTGGCATGCTAGAGACAACTAGTCTACCATCGAACGACTGCCACATGCTAGACGGACTGATCGGAAATGAGATGATTAGATGGTTTCACTGAAATCTGAGGATCTAATTAGATATTGCAAATCAAAGACAACAGCAAGGTTCCTTCCTTAGTCATCTGGAAAGGAAAGCCTTACTGAGCCCACCGCAGTGACCCAAGCACAACAAGATGTCCCAGGCTCATTCTGCAGTACACATGCAGCAGTACAATGCAATAAACTTCAGGTGTAGGTACAGGGAGCTTATGGGTTATCTCTGTGTCGTCTTCTCAGTTTTGCTGAGAACCTAAAACTGCTCTAAAAGGGTAAAGATTAAATTTTTTAAAGTGTTCATAATGGAGTAGAAGGTTGACTAACAGAAGGTGCGATGGCCTGGAGGAGACTAAAGGTGAGAGGGTATCACAGAGGCCAGCGGGAAGGAAGCACAGAGTTCACTCACACTAGGTAAGTTTCAGTGGCTCACACCAATGGAATGATTGATAGACTCCAGGAATGCAAAGTGACCAGTGTTAAACAAGCATCGCAGCTGACTAATGAAATCTTTTCTTATAATTGGGGAAAAAAAGATATATATCTCAAAAAAGTTTTAAGTTTGTAGGGATTTTTAAGTTGCAAAAATAGTTCAAGGAAAAAGAAACTGGCTGAAAGGAATTTAAGAGCTCTTTGTGCTACTCTTGCAACTGCTCTATAGGAATGAAATTATTTCAAAACAAATGAATTAAAAATTAAATGATAACTAATGGATTGGTGCTGGTGAAATGACTGGCTTACTGTAAGTACTCAATAAAAATGATTTCTCATTTACATCCCAGTTGCTCAAATCTCATCATCATTGTTAACTTCTTTTTTCCTCTTTCCCCTATATCCAGATGGACTCTCAGTTCTAATGAATATACCTAATCAGTTTTAAGTTCTAGTACCAAATCCTTATCTCTCTTTCCTCCATTTCTTCCATCTATGGCTCTTATCTCTTACTTGGACCACTGCGAGAGCATCCTAAGGGTATCTCTATTCCATTCTAGCTTCATCTTTGTACCACCCTTACATACATTATTATTACATGGAAGACAAAAGTTACTTTCAAAAGTTACATCTAATCTTACCATTCCCTTATTGAAATACCTATAAGCCCTCCACAATTCCCCAAGGAGCAAACTAAACTAATTTAGGGCACTAGCAATGCAGGAGCACCAAAAAGATAATTTCACATGCACACATCAAATAACAAAGTAATAATTACTGGGAAGAACTGGAAAGAGGAAGACTCTGATTTGATTATTTATGCTTACCTTAGGACTTGGTATTGGTTTTATTTATTTGATATTGGTATTTATTTTACTTGGTACTGGTTTTTATCCATTACGGGGTGGGAATTCCAGGAGTGAGTGAATGCCATAAATTTACAAGTATTTAGAGTCTCTAAAACAGTGCTTTTCCCAATCCTTTTCTCAAAGTGGCACCAAAGAAAACAACAACGCCAGGTCAAGTCAAGTCTATTCAAGGTCAAAAGAAACCATCCTGGGAACTCCAATGTGCCTAGGTGCAACAGGCTCACCACTATCTTGCTCTCTGGCACACTGGTAAGCCATTTATGAGACACTAGTTGGCAAGCTCTATTCTAAAGGTTTTAAAATGATCCCACTTGGCCCAAAAAGGACCCTCACATTTCATCTCCTACCACAGTCAACACACATGCACAGACACAATGATTCACACCAAAAAGGTAGACACCAACACCTATTCAATATGCAGAAACAGACGTAAACAAGATAACTTGCATTTCTCCAAACACACTGTGCAACCTTTCATACTTCTGACTTTTTGTACATGCTGTTCTCTCCACCCAGATCAATTCCAATTCATTCTCCAAGGCATTGCTCAAATGCCACTTCTCATTTCTCCCATATCTTATTACACTTGTCACTCAGAATTGTTTATTGATGCTAGAATTTGAGCTCAAGAACAAGAATACTGTCTTATTTACCTATATCATTGATTCCTATAATAGACATGCAAATGTTTAATTAGCACATAAATGAATGTTCACTGCATCATTCCCCCAATAAACCAAATTTTTCAACTACAATAATCAAAACAATAAGGTACAATTTTACAACATTTGCATTTTTTCCAAACAAGAACATCCATTGTTCTTTAACAGATCTGCTATAGAAAGTCATACCATTGGACCATTATCCCAATTCTAGGGTTTTAGACTGAGGAAGGAAACAAAAAAGCTAAACACACAAAGGTAATCAGTGTTGATTATAACAGCAGAAACTTGAAGAACAACCAAACTGTTTAACAAGAGGTAAATGACTAAATCAACTATGGCAAATAACCTAAATATCTGTATAACTGTTTAAACTACACTCATGATGGAGAAACAGGGAAAACAGTATCAGCTACCATTTATTGATCACCTCTCCTCACAATTCAAGGTCAAGTATGATTATCCTAATTTCACAGACAGGAAATAGGTTTTGAGGTTATATAAAGTGTCTAAGATTTTTGAGAGCAGGTTTCAGCTGAGATTTATCTGATTCATCTGATTCCAAAGTCGGTCATGTTTTCTCTACATTGTACTGTCTCTACTACACAATGTTTCTAATACAGTAAATGCAAAATTCTATCTTTATTATACAATTTTATTTTTTTAAAATACTGACAACTGGGAAGAAACAAAGAAGTATATTTGAGGGGTGATTAAGGGGGAATTTTGCTATAGTACATCTATATTTTTTAAATTAGCAACTTTTAAAATAGAATTGCTGAGCTCTGGACTAAACTCAAGAGGAAATACAAAAGCAACAAACTATATTTAATTTTTTTTTAATTTTTGTAAGGACACACAACAGTAAAACATAAAATCGTAAGGTACTCAACCATAACTATACAGTACATACTCAACTATATCTAACGAAATCATTTATTTTTTTAAATATTTATTTATGCATACAAGCTAGGGTACAGGCCAGAGGTGTGGGGCGGCGAGAGGGTTCACCAGAGACAGAATGGGGAGCAGAACAGGCAGAGAGACGGAAATACACTGCTGAGGGGAGCAGCGGGTGAGGCAGGAGAGGTCGCCAAGCCATGTGGGAATCTCCCTGGCCAGGCTTTTGAACTCGCGTCCCAGCTGCCGGCAGCGCCACCAGGGAGGCCCGAAATCATATATTAATCCTGAGGTACTTACTACCAGGATTCAAAATTTGATCATTGTGACTGGATTAAGCAGCAATCTTCCAGAGAAAGGTGGAATTTAGTGAACACTAAAAGAAGAGGCAATGGACTGGAGAAAAACAGTAATGTTTAAACTGAGAAAAACAAGGGCAGGGAAAAACAAGAATGTTTTCTTTCTAATCAAGAATGAGAAACAGGGTTAGTGGGATGAAGTTGGTGGAAAGCCTTCAAGGTCAAGCAGATCAGTTTGGGTTATCAGATCAATTGATAAGCAAGAGGGAATTGAAATATTTTTTTAAGTGGGGCAGTGGTATGCTAAAACATGGTCTTTAAAGATTCACACTTTGTACGTGGTAAAGTACTGCCATGGGTTATACAATGTTTTAGACAAATAATTGGGGAGGAGGGATAATCTGTATCCTTTATATGGGCTTTATACATAACTCTTCTCAAAAAAAGAAACTGACTAAACAAACAAAAATCCTTATAGAAGGTATACTGGGGGTAGGGAGACATTTCAGATATAAAATGCTTGAGATTATTAAATGTCACTGTACATTCTAGTGAGAATCACACAACTTTACAAAAAGGGACCTTGGATACAATTTCTAGTGGCATCTTCAGTTTCACAACAGATTAAATTGTGGCTCCAGAACTAAATAACTTGCCTAATGTCACATGTAAACTAGTGGAAATTTGAATAATAAAACTCAGAGTTTCTAGATAGCAAGACCTAAAGCTGTGCTGTCCAATACTGTAACTAATAGTCTTATCTGGTAATTTAAATACAAACTGGTAAAAAAATTAAATATGATTTAATATTCAATTCCTCATACCCGACAGTCACATTTCAAGTGCGTAATGCCACATATAGCCTTTAGGTCACCATACCTGACTGCACAAAATTTCATAAAACCGCATACTCTAAAGAATAAACTTCATAGTACTAGTCTGAATTCTGCAATTCTGCCTACCACAATGTGATCCTGGATAACTGAATTTCTCTTTCCCTCCAATTTGGGAGAAAGAGGGACAGGGAGTTGGAGATTAATAATACCTACTGCATAAAGTTTAGCTGATGATTATGTGTGAAAATATGAAATGCTCCTTCTACTGTCTGGCAATCCATACTTCCCTTTTCAATCTTTTTTTCTTTCTACTCCTCTATATAACCTTGTTAAAAGATACACACACAATAACTCACCTAAAGTAGTATCTTCACCCAGAAGATAGTCCACAGACCTAATTTTCATTCTGTTCCTAATTCAAATACCTGCACCTCTTCTTCCAATGTTTTCACTTATGAATAATGAAATGAAAAATGAATGGGGACGGGGCTATTTCTAACTAAATAGAAAAGAATATATAAATTTCCTTTTATGTTTCCCACCTTACTTGAAATATAACCACAATGAATACTACTACAAAGGAAAAGGACCAAGTTACCCTGTTCCTAAATACTATACTTCCACACCAAAGAAGATTCTACAGTATTCTCTATTATATCCCTTCCCACCATCTGTACTACTGATTGAATATTAAATGAAGAAATAACACCTTCCTCCTATAATACTTTCCTGCAAACAATAAAGAGGATTTTCAGAATGCTAAACCAATCTTCAAGACTTCACAGTTTAATCTACTACACTGAGAAATTAAACAAATCTAGATTATAGCTAAAAAAAAAAAAAACTTCATTAACAAAATGCAAACTCAGTTTGTAACCAGTGAACTTCTGCCAATTTTAAATTTTACTTAGGCACAACAATTCATATTTAGTCACATTAAATTGTTAGTGAGGTCATCAATTTTACATTCCTAATAAGTAACATACAGAACTTAAAGCAGTACTTTTAAACGTTCATCTTTAAACACCCACCAAACAAGACTTCAACATATTTTTTTGAAGTTTTCTTGCTTAAAAATGACCACATTAAGCCTCAGAGAGAAGTTCTCTATATATACTCATCAATAACAATGTCTCCTTGAAATTATCTAGGTCTCATACTTTGTTCCATAAAGATAATTTACTCAAAAACTTGATCACTGAGCTCCCTTAGAGTGTTCAGAATAAGTCATAAATACTAAACAGATAAACTGCACATTGTACTGTAACTTGACAACTCAAAATATGTTTAACAGACAAAACTAACATATTTTCAATATATAAATAATATTCAATCCCAGACTGTACTTAGAAGTCTATGAGTGGGGTCACCAAAGTTAAAAAAATAAATTTTACTAGTATCACATAAAGTAATTTATATATGAAAA
Organism: Scalopus aquaticus; assembly: GCA_004024925.1. Taxonomy (NCBI): domain Eukaryota; kingdom Metazoa; phylum Chordata; class Mammalia; order Eulipotyphla; family Talpidae; genus Scalopus; species Scalopus aquaticus. The sequence continues at coordinate 162,531 of PVIJ01000437.1, read as the reverse complement.
AAAGCTTCTACTTGTTAATTGATGAAATCTAGTTTGTCGGAATCTGTAACTTTTTAAAGTCCTTCAATAATAATGAAGTGTACATTGGTCACAGTAGAATAGTTCAAATAAATTTTCCTGAGGCTGCATTCTAAGTACATCTGACCCAGAAAGTATTTTTAGCAAGTGTGTTCAATCAATGCTGGTTTTATGCCTGGCCTAAATTAGAAATTGGGTGTCACAAATTTAAAGTAACAAAGTTACTAGGGACATTTTAAAAGATACACAATTAGAACATAAAAAATCCCCACAAGTCTGAAACAATTCAATACCTACAGCCAAGAAGCTAAGCAGGTTATTATAAAACAAGCAAAAGTCACATCCTCATCCACTACTTTTGAGGAAACCGAAATTTTCTAACTTAATAAATTTGTGCATACTCATTATTAGTAAAAAGTACAAAATAGTGATGCTCCCTTGCATTTTCAAAAATCTCTTGCCAAACTGATTAATTATAAATATGACCATGTACAAAAAAAGCCTATGGTTTTATAAACCACTCAAGTTCATATCTTGGGACCAGTTTTCAATGGAACACGGCAACAGAGATATGTGTGCCATTTAAAAAAAAAAAAGCTTTTGTGGCAATTGGAGCATCAATGTATTTTTGACCAAAAACAAACAAACAAAAATGGTGGGGGCCACAAAATGACTGCATTCTTTTATTATGAATCAGTAAATAAGTTCTGTACAAAACACAAACTTGCTTACCAAGGTAGATTTTTTTTTTAAGTCTATAGATTGAATTTATATTTGTCAAATTCAAAATTTAACTGCTATATCTAGCTCTGTTCCATTAAGCACACTTTGGGCTCTGAATTATCATTTAAGGTCATCTCCTCCCCACTTATAAAAAAATGAAAAATATTATTTTTCCCCAAGACATTAAAATTCAAAAAATAGTATTTTTTTTAAAAGTCCTGATTTTTGCTGTTCGTATCTTCTTTCTATTCAAATCGTCTTTTACCAGTCAGATACACTGGCTTTTTTTTTTTAATCATTTTTTAAACGTGCTTTAAACTGTACTGTTTCAACTGGGCCTAAAATCTGGTCACATAAACCTTGTATTACTCCAAATCTGATTCGAAAAGTATATAGCTGGTATACTGCAGATACAGAAGTCCTCCTAAAACAGCTTGAAAATACTACAATGGTCCTTGTACATATTAGTGTCACTATATAATAAAATCCCAAACCCCACCATATAATAAAACTCCCATGCTAAGTTTCTCGGAAATATCCACACATTTATCCGTGCAATTATAAACTGTTCCATTTTAAGGAAACCTTGGTGGAAGCATCGGTAACTTTTTTTAGTTACATCTCAACTTTTTCTTGGCCCAACTACAGACTCCTAAATACAAGTATATATATACCAGTAGAATCCGAAGAGGCTAAAAACTTCAATGGTAGGGACAGTGCCCATGCAACATGCAGGAAGCGTTCATTTGGGCCAATTAAAAAGGAAAAAAAAAAGAAATTCTACCAGCAAAGGAAAACTCAGAAAATTCTAAAACCTTACCTAGAGTTTAAGTACCCTGAAACCTTCCATTTCTGCACCTATTGCATCCCTTCTCCCTACGCTCACGGGTAAGAGATTCCAACTACAACCCCCAGAAGCTCTGAGAGCAGAGGTCCCGGGAAGAAACGGGGAGGGGGGGAGACACTAAGGAGGGGGACGGCCGGAGCAACATTTTTCCTCCTTCCTTTTAAATCAGCCTCGTGCCTCCGGCTTGCCCTACTGGCTCGCCTCCCACGAGCCACGCACGCCCCAGGTAACAGCCTCACGTACAACGTGCAGGGCCGAGGCCGGCGACAGCCGGAGTCTCTTACCTTCGTATCACAGCCGCTTCCTCTCGGCTGGAGAAGAAAAGCTTCGCGGCCGGGGCGCAGCGCCTCCGCCGCGCCGCTCCCGGGGGCTCCCTCAGCAGCCCCCCAGCAGCTGCCGCCGCAGCAGCCGCCGCGCCACGGCTCCCAGTCGCCGGCACCACCTCATACTGCGGGACTGCCTCAGGCGGACGCCGCCGGGGAGCCGGAGGGAGGCGGGCAGCCGGCGCGCTCTCCCACTTCCCTGCGGGAATGAGCTAATCCACACCCCCCAAAAGTAACGTGGGGGAGGGGAGCTCCGGACTGGGGACCTGGCCCCCAATCGCCAACCCTTCAGCCAAAGCCGAATGTCTACCCGTCCCAGCTCAGGCCCCGAATCCAGCCCCTGGGGACCCAGGAGTCCTGAGAGAACAATGTGGGGGGGCCGGGAGGAGCGGAAAAGCACGCAGCGCAGCGCGAGCGGGTAATCCCGGGCAGCGTTTGTGTGTGAGAGTGCAAGAAGAACTCAGTCCCCCCTCCTCCTCCTCCTCCTCCTCCGTCTCCTCCTCCTCCTCCCTCAAGCACACCCCGTCTCCCAGGCCACAGCATAGCAACCGAACATGGCGGCTGCGCAGGCACCGCCAATCAGCGGCTCGGAGCGGCGGCGGCAGCAACAGGAGGCGATCTCGCGAGAGGCGAGGCCGAACCCCTTCCCTGCTAGCACAGGCAGGAGAGGTTGCACCAGCCCCAGCGCGGGGGGACACGCAGGTGCGAGGGAGGCGGGATCAGGGAAGGTTGGGAAGGAGGGCTGGATCGAGGAGGCCGGACGCTGTGACTCCGCCCCACGGCCACGCAGCGATTGGTTACTTGAACCGAGACACCACCCCCCCCCCCCCGCTGGACCTACGGACCTACTGACCTAAGGGACCGAACGGAGGGGCAAAAAACCTGTTTCTGTGGGGAAGACCGAACTCTTGGTCCCAGGTCTCCCAGCTGCAGTGATAATAGGGGATATAGGTTTTAGGCTCAATTTTGATTCTTTCCCCTCCGAAATATACTGTAAAACAAAGAGCTAATAATGTTCATTTATAAAACAAACATTTGGGTGCCTTGTGTGTGCCAGGAATAGTGTGCTTTTAAAATTGAATTAGTTCCATTTTAATGACGCATACGAATTTGATGTTATCGACGCAGGTGTTTTAGCCAGGGGCACTCTAATAATTTATTGACGATAACTTATGGGTGATAAGATACTGATATTGGCTGAGTGATTTCCCCTGAAATGACAGGAGAAGGATTTGTAGACCGCGACGCTTCCTTTTGGCATTCATTTTTGTCTGTGCCTTTTCCTGTTGGCTGGCACCTTCCAGCTTTTAGCTTCAGCGCCCCACCAGAGCCGACCTTCATACAGATGTTCTTTAAAAAAATCACTTTCCCTCCAAGTCGACAAAATGACTATTTACTAGTTAGGGGTTGTTTTTGCAAGATGAACTCTTGCAAATTGATACAAATCTGTGAAAGGCAGCAATTTTTATTGACCCGTTTCTCCCACTTAACTCCCTTCAGTTTTTCCATTTAAAAAGACAACTTGTCAGTTCTTATTTTTTCCTGCTTTACCTCTTTTAATTAATTTCCTTCCCAGAGCTTAATTTCATTAGTGCTCATTCATCCTTCCCTATATATGCTTTTCTACCCTAGCTCTCCATTTTCTATGCTCATGATATTCCTTCTACTATATTGCTCTTGACTTCATCTCCACCTGTCAAACATCCAGTCATTCTCCAACCACAGATCATACGGACTTTCATCAGAAGTAAAAAGTAATATCTTCCTCTTTCATCATCCATAGGTCTAGATATAGCCTCCCTTTTTCATATCACAATGTACACTTTATTATTCAACTTATCACTGTGTGAATTTTATCACCACCTCTACATAGCAAGCTACTTGAGAGCAAGGACCTTGTCTTAGTCATCTTTGTATTTCCTGTAATGCCTGGTGTCGAAAAAAATTTTTGAAAGAATGAAATGCTTATATCTCTGATTGGTGAAATTGCAACAAAATGCTTGAGACAGAGCAGGTTCTTCTCAGCTTCAGATGTTGTAAGTTGCTGTGTATCTGAGTGATACTGGTCTGGTTTGGATTTGTTCCTGTTGATACCCTCTAGAACCTTGTAACTGGTACCCCCAAATAATCGTTTATCAACAGAGTCCCTTCAGCCCATTCTTCCCACTCCCATCTGCAAACTACACTGAACTTTTATACAAATATAAATCTGACTTTTAATATAAATATAGCTGGAATCTCAATTGGAGGAGCTCTATGTGGCAACCTTTGTTTGGGGAAACACCACAGGATGAGTACTTTACATAAACAATGTAAGCCTCATGTCCAGCTATTATTCTTTAGGAAAACTATGAAGTTACTTTTTTAAAAATTGCAATCTTAGTCACCATTTTAAAGTATACAATTAAGTGATCATTGGTGTGTTTGTAAAGTTCTTTAGCCATCACCACTAATTCTAGAACATTCTCATCACCCCCCAAAACAAAATCCCATGCCCATTAGTAGTCACTCTTTTCCCTCTTCCCCCAGCTCCTAACAATAACTTACTTTCTTGCCCTATGATATTTGCCTACTCTGGACATTTCATGTAAATGGAATCATACACATTGCAAATTTTCCATAAAAAAGTGTAAATTCTTGCTGTTATTTAAATTATAATCTTTAGAATATTAATATAAGCCTATTCTGGATCATTTTGATAACCACCTTGTAACATTGCCACTTGACTTTGTATTTGACACCAAAAACTGTAACTTTAACTTTCTTGGACTAGTGAGAAAATAATAGGATAGCACAGTGGAGGTCAAGGGTACTCATGACACACAGAAGTTTCACAGAAATCTAGATAGAGAAAAATTCTAAGATAATGAAGTCAAATATGAGCATTACCATAACAGTGAGTTCCATACTCACATTACAAGAGAAAATTTAATTTCAGCAAAGTATCATCTACTATATTATATAGATAATATTAACAGAATTTTTAATTTTGCTATTTTAAATTACAAAATTGTTTTTGCTCTATGAAGGCAAAAGAGCTGTGAGAATAAGAACTTTAGACCTAATCTTACATTTACTCATAATTAAGATACATAATTTAAATAATTTAATAGCTGAGAGTTAAGATATTTTCCCATTCAACAGTGGCCTCAAACATTACTAGCTATTGGCAGACACTGCTGTTGACTACGATCATTTCCCCTGGTCTGCAGCCTGCCCTTGCCTGTGCTTTGGGAGTATAAGAGCAAGTGTTGTGTCCACATTTGGAAGGTGTTGGCAGTGGAGGACTGGCCTTTTTGTACTGGGTGGTTGACGTTAGGACCTCTCCTAACCCTGGATAACTACAGCCAGGAGGGAATGAACATTTGTTCCAGCTTCTGCAGCCAAGCCAGCTTGCCTGAGTCTTGACTGTGACCTCTAGCTGCTGCAGGGCAGCAGAGAGGGAGCCTTGGGCAGAGACTGTAGCTGATTTGACCAGCCAGCTTCCCTTCTATCAGCAACTACCAATTATACTAATCAACTGTGTTAGAGTTAATATTATCTAGCTCCTCATTATCATTTCTGAGTTTTGTAAATACAAAACTTACATCCAAAAAAAGAATCACCCATATTTTCTTCTAGCATTTTCAGTTTTAGTTATTTTTTAAAAAATACTTAACTCTGGACCTCATCTAGAAATAATTCTGATATAAAGAGATAAGGATACATATTTTTATCTAATGGGTAGCCGGGGTGTCTGTCACCATATTGAAAAACTCATTACACACACACAGTCAAACTCACACATAATTGTTTGCTAAATTGTTTTTATCAGATACTAAAATCTCAAAGTTTTTGATTTGGGGATTTTTTAGTTTATTCCATAATGTTATCTAGTCCATCTCTATATTTGTTTCTTATTGTAGCTACAGAAAATTATGACACATTTAGTAGCCTAAAACACAAAAATTTTATATTATAGTTTTGGATATAAGAAGTTCAAAATAGATTGACACACTGGAAGTTCTAGAAGAAAATCTCTTTCCTAGTTTTTTCCAGCTCCTTGACACCCAATGCACCCCTTGGTTCATGACCCCTTTCTACATCTTCAAACCTAGAAGCCTAGCATCTTCAAATATCTCTCTGTCTCATCACCTTCTCTGTCTTCCCCAACACTCTTGACTCTCTCTTATGAGGACCCTTGTGATTACAGTGGGCTCACCCACATCAAAAAAAAAAAAAAGAGAACAGGGCCTCCCTGGTGGCGCAGCGGTTGAGCGCTGTGCTGTGGAGCTTTCAGCAGCGGCGATGCGGGTTCGCTGCCCAGCCGGGGAGATTCCCACATGGTGCGGCAGACCTCTCCTGCCTCGCCCGCTGCTCCCCTCAGCAGTGTATTTCTGATCTGCCTGTTCTGCTCCCCGCTCTGTCTCTGGTGAACCCTCTCGCCGCCCCACGCCTCTGGCCTGTACCCCAGCTTGTATGTATAAATAAATAAATCTTTCAAAAAAATCTTTAAAAAAAAAAAAAGAACAATCTCCCCATCTCAAGATCTTAATCATATCTGCAAAGTCCCTTTTGCCACACAAGCTACCTTATTCAAGTAATCACACTCAACTGAGGGTCTGAGCATCTTTGATGCCATTATTGTGTGCCAGCCTCTAGTATCAAACTTATTAGTCATTAGAATTTCTCATAAATTTTAATATCCAAGAACATTAATTTGTCCTCAAACTAATTTTTCCATGATGAACTTATTTTTAATTATAAGAATTTAAAATATGAGTCCAGATTGTACGTGGTTTCTAATTAAGTTACTGCAGTAAATGCAGTATAGCTAGTATAGGATCTATATATTATCTGAAAAAATATATATTTGTGGTCTGTATATATTTAAGTACATTTTTAGGATGCTGGTTTTCCACATTTTAAATCACTTTACCTGTATCTAAGACTTCTGAACTTAATATAAATTGTCCTCATGGTATTATTCATTAAAAATCAACAAGCCTCTTTGCTCAGCACCAGCAATAAAGGTAAGAAGTGGCACTTGCCCTCAAGGCAAGCATTTTTCATCCTAAGAGCTGTGACTTATCAGTGAGTTATGAAATTAGTTTGAGGAATTTCAGTATTATAATCAGTATTTTGGGGAAAATAACACCAAACCAGAGTAAACTAGAAATTATCAGGATGCATCACACAAACATTGTACTATGAAACTCTAACTTTATATGTTGTGTGTTTCTGTGTATGTGGTTTGCAGTTTAAAAGGTCTTCCTTACTTTAGGTACTGTAGCACCCAAAAAGTTTGAGAGCCTCTGGTTTAATGAAGAATTAATAAATATATAAGCAATACAAATGAATACGAGAATTGATTCCATATATACAAATATAGAAATCTATGATTGAAAACTCCATGAAGGCAGGAAGCATGGTTCTCTTACCCACCATTATTTCACACAACCTAACTTAATGTCTGAAATATAAACAGTTGTTATTATTGAATAAATGAATGAATGAGGTGGACCTAGCGTGCTAGGGAGAGCTATATAAGCAAATCAAACAATTGGCAGATTTTGTGCCTCACTTGGTATGACTTCCATTAAGAGTCATGGATCTGGGCACAACGATGGGGGAGGAGAATAATCTGATAGAGAACTGAAGTCTGGGGAGCCTGAGGGGCCTTGAGTGACATCAAATGGCTTCTTTGACTATCTGGAAGCCACCAGGGTAAGGAATATCCCTTTGGGGGGGTTGGGATATGAGTAGCTATGCTATTTGCTTTACAAAAGCAAGAGAAAAAGGATGGGCTGTATTCTTGCATAGTGTGTAAATGTTTCTTTTGTTATGTGTTAGCTTTGCCTATAGGAGCTTTAACTTCAGCTTAGAAACTCTTGATTCATCTTCATGTTACTCAGCACCTGGTACAGCATTGTCAGGTGTACTTCAGATGTGTAATAAACACCTTGGGTTGGTTGGCTAACATGTTTTAGTCATTCATTCAACCTGTGGTCATTGATTGGGCACTTCCCATATTAAGGATTCTCATCCCTGGTTACATGTTAGCAACAACAAGGGAGTTTTTAATATATATGGAAGCCCTTACCCCAATCTGATCCCACCTCCATTCTCAGTTAACTGGTCGGGGGGAGCCCAGGATTATCTCCACAGATATAGCTATAAAGAAAGGATTTTTTTCAGCTCCCAAGGTGATTCTACTGTGTAGCAGGATTGAAGTCAGAGCTCCCACAAGAATAGCATTAGGTAAATTGGATAACCCCGCCTCTAGATGGGCACTTGTCACTTAGGGCGGAGATCCAATCTTTCATGTACAAAAAGTTTTGTAAAATGTAAGGAAAAATAAATTAATAGAAAATGAAATGAGAAGACAGACACATATAAAACACAAGCACCATTTTACAAATTAGATTCAACAGAAGTACTCAACTGTCTCTAAAAGATTCTAGTTGCTTAATCTGAATTTCCGCATTTAACTTATTGTGGACTGGGGACAAGTGATCTGCGGGACAGCACTTTGAGTCACTCTGCTCAAAGTTATATTCTACATGGCAGTGGGAGCCTGAAGACAGAGGAGATGCAAAATATGCAAGCAACATACAAGACACACAGGCTGTTCTTGTTGGTTTGAAGAGGAGGCCCCCATGTTCCCTGAGGCAAAACCCTGTAGGGCCACCCAGGCCAGGGGCCCATTCCTCAGCTTTACAGAGCCAAGCTTTGATCAAAACACCCACAAGATCAAACACTTGGCACAGTCCATATGCTAAAAATATTATTTCGAATCTGATTATAAAGCAAAGGTCACTCTTATTTTCAAACAAACACTCCTTTCCAGAGACCAGAAAGATGTTTGTGAGAAGGACACCCTCTTTCCAGTAGGCAGGTCTTCAGGCATGAGCAGATACTTCAGGGGGCAGGAATGAAGAGCACACCCTCTCCAGTGCACATCCTCGCTAGTGATGGCAACACTCATGCCCACGGATAGGTGTGTCTCTTCCTTGGAAGAGCTGTCACAATCTAGGATGTCCTCGGTTCATCATCACCTCAAGCAGACAGGTTCAATATGTCAAATGAATTTATCCCTTGTTCTGGTTTAAAGCCACTGCTGAGGATATCCCAGTTCACCTTGATTGCACCTTGAATGATCTCTGGTTCTCATCGGTAATGTATTTGTCAGCTGTTCCAAGTCCAGGTTTCATCCACAGCTGACTCACCCATCATAAGCCGATTACTCCTCCTCACCTTTTTATATGAATGCAGTCTTTCCTTCTGCCTCAAAAGCCCGCCTTCCCTTTCTTTGCCAACATCCTACTCACCATTTGGATTTCAGTTCTCAGGTTGTCTCCTTCAATAAGCCTTCCTTGATCTTCCCTTCATCCTGGACTCAACTTTCTCCCAGGAAGACACATAGCCCACGATGCTACAATAATAAGTCACTTTTCTCTCTTCTCCCCAGTTGAATTTGCTTTCTAGAATAGCGACCCTGGCTTTCATTCACTCTTGGGCCCCAGAAACCATACTTAGCAGAGACTCAAAAAAAGTGGTGAAGAAAATTCATTTTCTAGTTCCATTCTCAGAAGGTCACTATTATGGCTGACAAGGAGTAGTATGACATAGGACTAACTTCTAATTTTACGATGACCTGAGTTGGGGTTGGGGTGGGGGGAGTTGGTTCTTAACGGTCACGCTAGAGAGGGTGAATATTAACTGGTAGATGATGAAGGTGTGTGAGAAGAGGAATATTAGGATGAAATAAGTGATTTCAGAAAAGAGTATTCCATGCTACTGAGAAAGGACAGAATAAAGGTGAGCGGAGACTGAACCTGGAACATCAAAGACAGCAATGACATACCTTGCCAGGAGAGACATCTCAGTTTCACCTGAGATGCTGTATCAGTACAGGCTTATACCCTTATTCCCTTCCATCATCTGATTTGTCACTTACCACTTTCCCAGGCTCCGGGCTCTGATAATCTCAGTGATGGGAAATCTTGGTACTAAGTGGGGGTCTGTCCTTGGCCTGAGGTGCCAGGGGAAGAAAATTCAAAAGTCTGGTGTAATAGTCTAGATGTGAAGTAATGGAAATGTGATCTGTGTTTGTTACATATTTAAGGAACTTAAATAACGATTCCAATTTTATGTGTGAACTTCTGCTGGAGGCAAAGCAAAACTTCTAATAGAAGATAAATGGTTCTCTTAAAAGCTCACTGCTAGTCACCTGGCTAAGTTTGTGTTAATGTCTAATAAGGGAAGCTAATACTCGAACTGAATTTGTTGTAAATGGTCATCTTTCTCCAAATGTTTGAAAAATAATACAGTGTGTTACTAGCAGCCTAATAACTTTCATGAAAAGATATGTGTATTATTCTTATAGGCATTCAGCAAGTTATATAATTTTTCCTTCAGTCTCAATATCTACTAACATATTAACCCAAAATTAAGATCATTCTTCACTCTCTTTAGGTTGAATTTTCTCAAAAATGAAGAAAAATATCCACTATGAGAGAAACAAATAATGTTTCTTTGACCAAAACCAGTCACTTACAAAGTCATAATTGTCGATCCAGGTTTTCCATTTCTAGTTTCCAACTTCTTTATATTCTTCTATTACCAATAATTGCTCTGAGAATTATTGGTCACACAATCAGAACAGTCCCCTTTCTATGTGGGCATCAGGAGAGGGGGAGAGAGCTGGAGGGGGAGAAGGACAAAGGGAGGAGGGAGAAGGGGAGAGAGAGAGAGAGAGAGAGAGAGAAACCCTAATCCAGAGACACAGATTTTTTTTTTTAAATGGCAGTCTGATTAAGGAACCAGTCCAAAGAGGTCTGTGTATTTTCCTTAAGCACAGGCTCAAGTGTCCCCTGGTGTGCAAAAAAGGCATTATAGTGAATAGAAAATCACATGTAAAGGGAATTTTCAATTAGAGCAACTTGGAAGTTCTGATGATCCATAAAGATTTAATCCAATTGGAATTTACAATCAAGAATTAAGAATATAATTTATATTTAAATAGAATTTAATCTAGAATTAAGTGCAAGAATTTGGAAGTAGGCAAAATAAACAAACAACAAACAAAAAAACCCCAAAAATCCAAATTGAAATATTTGACAAATCAAACTGAGAATATCACTTTTCCTTCTTGGGGCCTCTGGAAAAGCATTGCGGTTCAGTCTGTCTGATGTGGGAAGCAGGGTGTGAAGGAATGCTTGCAGCCATTTTCTGTTTACAATGATTCATTTCTTGAGAACTGAGGAAAACTTATTCTAAAAGCCACGTTGGAAGGGGGGAGGTGCAGACAGAAGAGCCCAGGTGGGGGAGGTAGTGGAACAAGTGCACTCACAGGCTAGAAATAACCTACAGAGCCAAGAGTTTCCAAGTCTCTAAAAATCACAGCAGTTGTACCTACTTGTAGAGGCTAGCAAACATCCTTGGAGAAATGCACACTTAAATTACGAACACTGGGTTGAGTTGTCAAGAGGCCCTTATCTCCACCCCAGGAGATAAAAAAAAAAACACAAAATCCAGGCAGAACTGCCTAGCTGCCCAAGAACAGGGCATAGATTAATTTAGTTATGATTTATCCATGCACACAAAGATTATAATTGAAACATTAAAAACGTGTGTATGAATAAATTTTATTGACATGAAATATGCTAATTATGTAATGTCAGTTGAAAGTGGACACGTAACTAATGGGTATAGTATGAGCTCTGCTTTAAAAAATGGAGGGAATTTTCAGGTTATTCCTTCTACAGAAGCGATTCTGAATGGTAATGTTTTGGTGAATACATATTACTATACATTGCTTAAAAACCCATAGAATAAAATACTAATGTAAGTTTGGACTTTATTTAATAATAATACGTCGATATCAATTCACCAACTCTACTACATGAATCACATTCATGTTTGATGTTAATGAAAGAGGAAGGATGGGGGAGAAAAAGGTTGTGGGAACTCTCTGGGCTTTCTGGGCTTTCTGCTCAGTTGTTCTGTAAACCTAAGACTACTCTAGGGCCTCCCTGGTGGCGCAGCGGTTGAGTGCTGCGCTGTGGAGCTGTCGGCAGCTCGCGATGTGAGTTCGACGCCCAGCTGGGGAGAATCCCACATGGCATGGCAGACCTCTCCTGCCTCGTCCGCTGCTCCCCTCAGCAGTGTTTTTCTGATCTGCCTGTTCTGCTCCCCACTCTGTCTCTGGTGAACCCTCTCACCGCCCCACTCCTCTGGCCTGTACCCCAGCTTGTATGTATAAATAAATCTTTCAAAAAAAAAAAAAAGACTACTCTAAAAAATAAGATCTATTTTAAAAAAGATAGAAACAAGACTGGAGGGAAATAAAACAAAATGTCAGCCAAATTGATTGTGCAAGTCTAGTGATTATATTAACTCTCAGATTATATACTCAGGTTACCTGGAATCAAGTTCTGTCTCTACTTATTTCTTAGACAAGTCACTTCAATTCTCTGTGCTTCAGTTTCCCCATCCACTAAAATGGGGTTAGAACATCACTTACCTCATAAGGTTTGTTGTGAGCATTCAATTAGTTAACATGCATATTGTGTTTAAAACAGTATTTTATCATATCTGGAGGAGTAGAATTGTGGTGATTTTAATTGACTAATCTATATTTACTAATATTTCTCCAGTGAATATATGTTTTTTATACTTACAGAAAACAATACAGGCATTTTTCATGGAAAATGTGTCTACGTATTTTGCATTAGTTTTTTATTGTTGCTCAACATAAAACAATAACCAACATTCATTGTCTCACAGCTTCTGTAGGTCAGAAATCTGATGTGTTGCTGTCATCCAACACTGGAGGCTTGAGAGGAGCTGCAGGATCCATTCCCCGGATGGTCCCTTCACCCTGAGAGACTCTCCATAATGGCTGCCCCCAGAGCAAGCGATCTCAGAGAGCAAGGCAGAAGCCGCCATGACTTGAATGACCTAGCCTGGGTAGTCACTTAGCATCACTTCCTCAGTATCCTATTGGTTACACGGGTCAGCCCTATTAGATTAGGATGAAACTACACAATGGGGTAAATACTAAGAGGGAAGGACTGGGGAACCATCTAGGAGGCTTGCTACCGCATAAATGTATATGTACATGTGTCCATATATGTATATGTCTGTGGCTGCATGCACACACACATGTGTATGTGCATATGTGCTTCTGCCAGCTGAAGCATTACCCTAGAGTCCCTGCCTGTATAGTCATGCCTTGTTTATCCTGTTGAAGCAACCTGTGGCTCTAGACTTCTTTTGGTCTGCCCTTTGCTTGATCTTAGCAAACTCTTCCTTTCTTTCTTCCTCCTTCCCTCCCTCCTTTTCTCATTTCCTTCCTACATTTTTTTCCCTCCTTCGCCCTCTCCCTCCACCCTTTCTCTTTTGTCAAGAGATACTGAACTGTTTACTTATTAAGTGCCAGTAAATCACCTCTGTCCACCCTCTAATCCTATACTCCCCTCCTGATCCTTGCCCTCCTTTAGGGTCACCAATGCCTGACCAGTTCATCTTTCATAAGAACATCTGAGGCTTCCCAACAGGCCTGCCTATTTCCAGATGTCCCCAATCACATTCTATCCCATTGCCAAATCCACCCCCACCCCCACCCCCCGATCTGTGCTGGCCCCTGGAGTCCAGGGGAAAGCCTAGGCATGCCACAGGCCCCTTGTCATGCTAATTCATCAGTTCTCCTTGTCCCAGTTAACAGGCAGCTGAGTCTGATTTGGTGCTCAGCATAATAGCTGGGAAATCAGAAAACACACCCAGTAAAGCTCAGGAGGGACCAATTAGCTTCCTGAAAATCCAACATAGACCACAAAGCCTAATATCTTATTCTGAAGTTTTCATTTCAATATCACTATTAACCTTCAAAGGTCAATAAAATCTCAGCTTGGATAGCTTGCCACAATCATTAACAATAGACCATTAATAATACATGCTCTGTAAGGGGCTCACAAAGAAGAACAGCTGAGACCTGTGGCTCAGCTTCATCCCCTTTTCAGCTCAGCAGAGAGGCTCCTAGGAGATCTAATACACAGGCAGAGAAAAAGAAAAGTGAACAAAAGAATCTAAGAGAGATGGAGACTGTCGCCCTCTGTGCTCCCTGCGCCTCATGCATCTGTCCCAGTATTTACTCTGGATTGCAACTGTCAACTAACTTGTCACTTTCCCCCTCTAAATAGGCAGCAACTCTTTGATGGAGAATTCAGTTTGTAGACTCTTGATGTCCAGGTATGCTTAGTGTGGAGTTATAGTTCTGGGAAGATAGCCCCTAATCTGCTGATGCTGGGGTTTTTTTTGGTGGGGGGGGTGTAGTAACATGTGTGATTATACTCAGTAGAAGAGGGAAAGGAAAGAGTACATTGATGCTGCTTTAAAATGTTTGAAACCACCAATGGAGATGGTCTCTTATATTTCTTCTAGATTTAGCTCTTAGAATCTAAAAGGAGGCAGAGTAGCAGAGAAAGTTAAATGTTATAAGCTTGTGATAGTAGGATAATAAGACAGTAGGCCTTCAGGAGGGTGAATCTGAAACTGAAGGGAGCTGTATAGGGGATGCATTTGTTGGAAAATCCAAGATAAAAGTGACTTATACCAGGAGGGGTTTATTTCCTTTTCCTGTGAAAGATTGAAGGGAGGCTGGCAGTGCTGGGATGGCATGGTGGCCCTGCTTGGTGAGGTCCTGGGGTACCCAGACTCTTTCTAGCTGCCTGCTCTGCCATCCCTAGGTTGTGGTTCTCATCTTCATGGTCCAAGTTGATGACTAGACCCTCAGAACATCCATACTCCAGGCAGTCACTGGAGGAAGGGACAGAGAAAAAGAGGACAAAGCCAGGTGAGGTGCCTGCAGTTTGAAGGAAGGTTTCCTGGAACCAGCACACCTCACTTCATCATGGGCTGGTGCTTGGTCTTGTGGTTACACCTCAGTGCGTGGGAGCCTAGGAAGAGGGGTCTTTATTCCATGGCTGCCACGTTACCACTTAAAATGTGGGCTGCTTTACTTGTAGTACTGAGGGAGAAGGGAAAGATAGGAACTAGGAGATAAAAAGCAGCATCTGCCACAGTGCAGAATGGAGGATTATCTGTAATGGAGGCCTCAGGGCCACCCTCGCTCTGCAGTACTCATATTCTATCTCTAGTATAATATTTGCACTGTGTGTTACAGTTGACAAAACGCTTTCACATTCATGATCCATTTTAAACTTACTGCCTTTTGATTATACTAGCATTAATATGATAGAAGCTAGTTTTTTTTTTTTTTTTAATCTTACCTGTAAGGCAAATATCTCCCTGATGAGCACTCCCAAGTTTAGACTATCCCCATATCCCAAGAGCTGATTAATTTCATCGGTTGGGCTTGCATTCTGCCAAGTCTCTTTCTATCAGGGAAGCCCTGAAGACCTACCACCAGCCTTGGGGAGATGCCTGTAGTCCCCCCGGAAGGGGCTCTATACTGTATGCCCTGCATTCAAAGTTAGTTACTTAAACTGTCAGACAGCACCATCCATACTTGCTCCCTGCTGCCTTCTTTTAACCTTCCTGGTCTTTGGGGAATCTCCAAGTGGACCCCCTAGCTCAGCACTCTGGACCTGCTGCTCTGGTTGAACCAGGCTTTTACCTTGGTTTTGATTTCTCCTTCTTAGATCACAGTCTTTGATCAGGCAATTCTCAGATGGCACATACCCCTCGGCCCCATCTTCACCTGGACTCTGAGCCTCCTTTTCTGCGCACTCTTCCCCTTACCCCCCACCACCTAGGCGGGCTTCCTCAGTATGGACAGTGCAGCTGTTACTCATACGCCAAACACTGCTCTCTGCTCTTCAAATGTCTTAAGTCCTTTGCTCTTTTCAATTGCACAACTAATAACACAGCTTTACCAACTATGCCAGCTCTGGTCCTCTCTGGGAAACACTGGTTCTGTGGAAGGAAGTTGGGCCTTGGAGTGGCAAGCTTTGGGTTGTGTGTTCTTAGGCAAATTTCCCAACCTTTCAAACAGATCATGGACACCTACAAAGTTGTGTTAAACATTCAAAGAGGTAATATACACCAAGTACTTAGCCTAGTACCTGGCACATAGTGTTAGTGATTAATGGTAGTATTCTCTTATGCAGATGGAAAGTAATTGAGTCATGTCTAACAGGGGAATAGATCATTTAAGGCCCACTCAATGCTCAACTAAGAGATTGCACAGGGCCTGGGGTGGGGAGGAGCTACCCATCCAGTACTCTCCCTTCAATTGTCAGTTTTGCATGCTATGGCAGTTGGGTCTTTGCCCTAAGCTCTATTTTATTTTATTTTTATTTGATTTCATTTCAGTGATTTAAGATATTCCTGATTTAACTATATCAGGGCAGTAAATTGAGAATTTTTCTAAGTTTGTTCTTTTTGTTTTAGACTTGCAACATTTGGCACTGTCATCCATGTCAGAATCTTTACAAATTTGAATGCCTTATCTATTCAGGTAGTGAGGAAGAGGAGGAGGAATTTACAGAATCACAGATCTAGTCTCAGTGGAACAAGAGCAGGAGAAACATCAACCAGAAGAGGAGAGAATTAGAATTGTATTTTCATTTGGTTCATAGGAAAGAGGGAGTGTGTGTCATTATAATGTGTGATATAAGGCATGTCTTCTTTTTTTATTTTTTTATTTTTATTTATTGTTTTTTAAAGATTTATTTATTTATACATACAGCTGGGGTACAGGCCAGAGGCGTGGGGTGGCGAGAGGCTTCACCAGAGACAGAGTAGGGAGCAGAACAGGCAGATCAGAAGTACACTGCTGAGGGGAGCAGTGGGCGAGGCAGGAGAGGTCTATCGCACCATGTGGGATTCTCCCCGGCTGGGTGTCGAACTTGCATCGCTGCTGCCGACAGCTCCACAGCCCAGCGCTTAACCGCTGCGCCACCAGGGAGGCCCCATGTCTTCTTTTTTTAACAAGCATACCAGAATCTACAGATTTAAGTGAGTATGGGCCTCCAAGTCAGTCATTTTGGGAAGCTCTCTGTTTCTTCCAGAAATTTGATATATCTCAAATACTGCTATCCCCCAACTGATTTCATCTCTACCATCAGGGTGCCTGTATGGGAGGATGCTGATATCTGTCCCTTGTAAGTATGCTGCCACACCAACCCCTATTCTGAACCAGTTCTGGCTGAAGCAAGGGGTAAACTGGACCTCTAACTCCACCAGCTACATTACTGAGCATTTGACTTACTCTAGTGCCTTCTCTGTGTCAGGGACCATTCCAGGATCTGGGTTTGCAGAGATGAACACAACAGTCCCTGTCTCAACAGTCTTGGTAGAGCCTCCCTGGTGGCCTAGCAGTTAAGTCTCAGTGTTATCACCTATATGGCCTGAGTTCGATCCCCAGCGAAGGAGCTAATCCACATGTGGAGCAGCAGACCTCCCCTGCCTCGCCCACTGCTCCCCTCAGCAGTGCATTTCAGTCAATCCGCCTGTTCTGCTCCCCATTCTGTCTCTGGTGAATCCTCTCACATCCTCAACCATTGGCCTACACCCCAGTTCTTCGATGCAAAATAGATAAATGTTTAAAAAATATTAAGTTTTAAAAAATGGAGAGTGTCCAGAAACCCATACACCTAGTCTCCTTGTCTTTACAAAAGGTAAAATTTCCACATGTTCATGGAGTAGAGATCAGGTTGAGGGGGAACCACACACCAGTTCCTCTGTCACACTTAGAGTACCACTGGTGGTAGAAAGACTGGCTAAAATCAAACCAAAAACCAAGGGAGCTTAGATAATCACTGTGAGTGTGGAGCACATTGCTGCAGTTAAAGTCAAACTTACCCAAACGTATTGCCACCAGGATCCCCATTTCAAAACTCCTACAAAATGAAGTGAAATGGCAATTTCAAAAAGAACAAAAAATGTCCCTGAAGCAACTTCCAAACTCCCTTATTTATAGAATGGTAGGTTTAATTTTGCTCTGTGTTATGTTGATATCAATGACTCAAACCAACCAGTTATTGGATCAATTCAGTGTAGAAAAATCACTTTCAATTGATTCAAAACTTTTTTGGTGTATGGCATCCTATTGGCTTTATATAAACATTCTAGATATTGTCCTTAGATTTTTTATTGTCCCCAAAATAATTTCTTCTAGCACATTTATTAGGAACTCTGATTAATATAACTAAACTAATGGATGGATTTAAATGGCCTCCAGTCTTGCAAAGGTAGTAGGGTTAAGACTCCAGTGGTGCTTCCCTGACAGGATTCAAATCCTCTGGCTTACACTGACAACCTGTGTGTTACTTGGGCAAGCTATTTATTATGGACTGATTTGTGTCTCCTCGGCATTCAAATGTCCTAACCTATAGTAATTTAGAATGTGACTGGTTGGAGATAGAAGGTCTTTAAAAAGTAATTAAGTTAAAACAAGGGCTTTAGAGCCTCCCTGGTAGCGCAATGGGTTGGGCGTAGCGCTATGGAGCTATGGGTGGCTGCGGTGCGAGTTCGATGACCAGCTGGGGAGATTCCCACATGGCACAGCAGACCTCTCCTGTCTTGCCTGCTGCTCCCCCTCAGCAGTGTATTTCGGTCCATCTGCCTGTTTTGCTCCCTACTCTGTCTCTGGTGAACCCTCTCACAACCCCACACCTCTGGCCTGCACCCCAGCTTGTATGCAAAAAAAAAAAAAAAGGCTTTAAAAAGTAATTAAGTTAAAACAAGATCACTAGGGTAACTCTCATCCTATATGTTTGGTGTCCTTATAAGAACATGAAATTTGGACCCAGATGTCCACCTGGAGAGGACTGAAAGGGCCAGGTGAACACACAGTAAGAAGGCAGCCATCTACAAGGGCAGGAGAAAAGTTTCAGGAAAAACCAACCTTGCCAACACTTTGATCTTGGACTTTCAGCCTCCAGAACTGTGAGAAAATAAATTTCTCTTGTTTAAGTCACCCAGTCTGCGGTACTTTGTTGCAACAGCCCTAGCAAACTAATATACTACTCAAACTCTCTGTGCTTGTTCCTCTGTCCATAAAATGGGAAAAATACTTACCTCAAAGGATTGCTATGAAGATCAAAGGAACTAACCAACATAAAGCACCATGAGCCTTCCTGGCACAGAGTCTACACCCCCTTCACGAGCACTAGCTGTCACTGATTGGACATTTACCTGTGTTATGCCTGTTCTACACATCACTGAATTTGAACCTCCCAACTCTCCTCTCAGCAACTCAAATTTAGAGATTTCAGAAGCCTACTCATATGACTTCTCATCATGAATATTGACTTCCCACAATCAAGCTGTAAAAACTCAAAATCGGGCCTCCCTAGTGGTGCAATGGCTTGCCTCAGCCTATGAAGCTATCCACAGTCACTGCAGCATGAGTTCGATCCCCAGTCAGGGAGCTTCCCACATGGTGCAGCAGCCCTCTCCTGTCTCGCTCACTGCTCCCCTCAGCAGTGTATTTCAGTCAATCTGCCTGTTCTGCTCCCCACTTTGTCTCTTGTGAATACTCTCACCACCCCACACCTCTGGCCTACCCTCCAGTTCTTGTATGCATAAATAAATAAAATTTTTTTTAAAAAAACCCTCAAAATCGCTACATACAAATGCAAGCAATTCAGGATACTAAAGGCAACAGAGTGTGGTGTGAGCACCCAGATTGGAAAGCACACACGCCAGGAAGGGGACAGGACCAGAATAAGGAAGGAGAGGTGGTCTGTCTTTTCATTTGTGTGAACACATGACCTTGGCAGCAGAGAAGAGCCTAGAAGACTTTTAAGGATTATTTGCATATTTTATAAAGACAACTGTGATATAGTAGAGCAAAGCCTGGGAGAGAAGGCAAGCATAACAGTGTGGAGACAAGTTTTCAAAATAACCCAGAAGATTATATGTGTTTGACCAAAGGTGAAAATTGTGAATATAAAAGAGAGCAGAGCTACTTGGGATATTAAATAAGAAGAAGCAAGATGACTCAATCATTTATTACATGACCCAGTTGGACCCAGATTTCCAGTTTGGCCATGTGGCCAATGGGCAATAGTACTGGTCACCGAATCAACACAAGATAAAAGGAGATGGATTTGAAAGAGACGATGGTGAGTCTAGTTGAGGAAAAACTGGACTTGAGATACCTGTGAGATTCTAGGTGGAACTACCCACAAGTCAATTAAACATCCAGGTGTGGTGCTCAGGCCTCCAGCATGCACTGAGATATGGGGTGGTAGCAGAGGTCAGGAGCCAGTGTCTGCAGAGAGAGGAGTATAGGAAAGAATCTTGGGGAGCAAACCCCAACATTCTGAAATAGGCCCCTGTAGTGGACCAGTCAGGGTGAGGAGAGAGTCAGGCCCCAAACTTGCAGGGAGGTGAGCCTGTCCACAGTGCAGAGGGGTGACAGGGCCATGTGCACGGAGCTGAGTGAGCTGTGGGTGGAGAGTGTGCCAGGGATTGGAATTCTGATATTCATTTGTCACCTTTGCCAGACAGTCTTCAGGAAGAGATGGGGAGGAAAAGAAGACAACAGGGAGTGAAAGAGAGTGGGAAGTAGAGACAGGATGAAGACAGGTCACGAGAGCTTAGCTGATTAAAGAAGTGAGAGAAATAGATAGGGGGACGAGGTGGAGGGGAGGCTTTGGTTAGAACACATACCACACCATTCGTGGGAGTCAAGTCTCCAAGAGAGTCAATTCATATTCTCCTTTTTCAAATCACAGTTTTAAAAGCCTAGACCAAGGTGACCATTTGGCAAACATAATGCATGCTTTGCTAGCTTCCCTGAGACTGGAGTGTCCTGAAGGGTTGTGAAGGCTCCATCCATTGCCTACTCAGCAGCTGTTGTCCCCTTTTTGCTAATGAATCCTGATTTTACTGTACAACAATTTGCCCACTCTGTAGCATATGTTGTGATTGCTCATGGTAATGAATACTGTGCTCTTCCCCTTTGCCAGGAACTAACCTGAAGTGTGTGTGACCCAGTCCTAGCCAATGGGATGTTGAGGAAATTTGTTGAGGGTTTCTGAAAAAAGTTTCCCCCTCTCTCCACTCCCACAACAGGAGAGGAAAGTGAGGAGAAAGACCTTTCCCCCATTCCTTCCATTCTGTGTAGGATATAACTCCAAGGAAGTCTATCAAAGCTCTGATTTTCTTCCAACATTTTTTTTTAAGATATGTTTTGAGAAAAGTAGACTCTTGTTATTATGAAAAAACAAGTTTTTACATGTTGCTGATTTACAGATTTCCTAAACCAACTTTTAAGTTAGTTTATCAGAGCACCAAACACTGCCCATGACCAAATTATTTAATTTGTGGGAGCCTCAGTTTCCCATTGGTTTCTGGGAGGTGAAACTAGCTATTAAGTGATCCTTTTGCAAGAACTAAGATAGCCTGTGTAAGAAGCTGAGCAGGTGAGTGGTTACGTCCGGCTCCTATTTTCATGTGGGTTCTTTATACACCCACTCACCCCTCTTACTCCTACACCCTACAGCTCACTGAGAGAAACTAGGAATAGCCACCGTCATAGGTAAGGTACTGACACCAGTTCCTTCCTCAGGGGCCTTGGGAGGATCACACACTTCACAACTCCAGGTCTTCCGCTGACTGCCAGCTCTATGATTGCTTCCTTCCTTTCAGCTCAACCCTGCTGACTTGGACATGCCCCCCTGTGTCCTGAACCAACTGCCTTTCCTGGACTGTTAGCCTGTTGCACCCACAGTTATTGCCTAGACCTCACAACCCTCCCTGTGCAAGGCCTGTGGCCTCATTTCCCCAGGCCTTAGAGCTGGTTGCCCACTGCCCCATTAGCCAAATTTCCTGGGCGTGTGAGTTATAGCAGATTCCAGGGAGCCAGTCCTACTTCCTAATCAATATAAAGCCACAGAGTAAATCCTGTGGCCAGAAGTTAACATCAAATGAATCCGTAACCTCAACTACTTTGCTATTCCTTGGGGGAAGAAGACAGGCATTTCTCTCCATCTATCTGTTACTCTCAGCTTAGAAACACAGGGATAGACAATGTGGAGAATGTATAGTTTTCATTAAAACGATGCAAATTTCAGATTCAGCACTTAATAGAAATTTTGACTTGAGCACGTTATTTATAACCTTTTAAATCATAGCGATGGTAATAACCGTCCCTAATTTTTATTGGTTGCTCATTTCTTTCTATTACTTTTAATATTACTTTTAATATGTATTATCTCAACTCTATGAGCAAGATTTGATAATTCTCACCATTTTATGGATGAGGAGACTGAGACAGAGAGTTAAGTAACAGACGTAAGTCATAGCTGGTAGATGGAGGAACTAGATCTGCTTGATTCTGGAGTCCAGACTGACACTCAACTTCCTTACCTGTGAAATGTGCACAATAATAACAACCTCATAGAGCTGATCAAAAGAAGGGACATAACATCTTTAATGTCCCTACTAGATGCTCAGCACTGCTAGTTCCCTCCTCCTGTCTTACCTTCTAAAGGAATCAGCATTGACCATTAGGAGAGCAGGCTCTCAGTAAAGATTTGTTGCTAAGCCAGACATTCTCAGAGATGAACTGATTTGCAATGAGGAATTGCCATGGTTGCTTTTGGGAGTCCTTCCTCAGCCCTTTTGAAAGAGTTCTTGCAGATGTCAGTCCCCTTTATACTCAGTGCATTGAACATGCAGAAACATTGCAGGGTGCAGTGCAGGGTTTACATCCCAGCACTACTGACACCAAACATGTGGGTTATTTTCCCCCAACACATACTCACTTTCTACCTTTCTAGTCACTAGCTGGGTGGCTGTAGGGCACCCAGGAGCGGGTGCTCTATGGAGCTGTGCAAAGGAGGAGTCCTGGAGCCCTCCATGGCTTTTTAGGCTTTTAACGGTCTGTTGTAAAGAGGCAACCAGGTACAGGACAGGCAATGGGGCGGGGGCTGGCAGGCCTCCCAGCCCCTAGTGAATCAGCACTTCCTCTGGGCTCTCTAGCGTTGTCTCATGGCCTCTGCTGCACCCTGAATGGTCCTCTGCCACCACGCTCTGTTCTCTGCCACCACAGCTGCTTCTGCTACTTCTGCTGCTGCTGCTGCTGCTTATAAGCCCAGTCTCTGGCGCAGGTGTGCCCACTCACACACACACACCCTTCTTCAGGTACCCGCCATCAGGCATGTGTGTAGTAGGCCCACAGGTGTTTATTATTGATGGAAGGGTGGAAAAACCTGATGACTCTTTCATTTATCCTACAGTGGCCTACTGTTGAACTCAAATACCTGGAGAGTGTCAGACCCCACAGGTTAAGGACTCAGTTCCA
Organism: Scalopus aquaticus; assembly: GCA_004024925.1. Classification (NCBI taxonomy): domain Eukaryota; kingdom Metazoa; phylum Chordata; class Mammalia; order Eulipotyphla; family Talpidae; genus Scalopus; species Scalopus aquaticus. The sequence continues at coordinate 139,355 of PVIJ01000437.1, read as the reverse complement.
CAAGTCAGCCCCCACTTCAGAGCTCAAATACAAATCACCAGTCTTTTGGAGTTCTGACTGTCTGGCTGTAAATAGTGGGTTCCCTTGACCCCATCCTCTGGTACAATAATTTCCCAGAATGTCCTACAGAACTCAGGAACAACAGTGTACTATTATCCAAAAGGAAGAGATGCATAGTGTGAAGTATGGGGGGGTGTGGTATGGAGCTCCCATTCCCTCGTGGGCTCCTCTGAACCTTATGGTTTAGGGGTTTTTGTGATGATTTCATCGCATTGGCACAATTGACCAAATCATTGACCATGAATGTTTAACTCCATCTCCAGACCCTTCCCCTCCCCAGGGGTCCATGGGTAGGGCTAAGAGTTCCAATTTTCTAATTTCATAGTCTTTCAGATTCCCATGCTGAAGCTACCTGGAAGCCATTCAACTAAGAGTCTTCTCATTAGTACCCCACAGCCATTCTCATCACTCAGAAGATCCTGGGTACATGCAGAGGCTCTTGTGCCAGAACCAGGGTCGAAGACCAAACATAAAGTGCTTATTACACCACAGCATCACACACCAGCACTGCTATTGAGAATGGTGCCTGCCAGAAACACATTTATTCTTAGAGGATAACCAATATTACCAGGGGCAGGACACAGGCTGGTTAGCCAGGTTTATGGTGAAGAGGAGAATTTAGATACCAATCTTATGTGAAGTTCCTCAGAGTTGACTCAACCCTATAATTTAGAACCACACACAAAATTATTTTTTTGAGAAGACTCAAAATTACTGAATTGAAACTTCTTTCTTTCCAAAGTGTGAGAGCAAAGCGTTCCCAGATCTGCCCACACTCTGGTTTATTCCACCTTCCCTTACAATCATTTGGAAGTTTGTGGTCCTCCCTTCTCCCCTCATTCAGGGCTTTCCTGGCACTGTTAAGAAGAGCATAATATGGAGCAGGTTTTTTGCCTTTCTCATCTGGTCCATGTAAATGGTCTACAGGTTTATATCATTGCAGATGTTTTTCCCTAACTCTCTTTCAGAAGAAAGCAAGAATTATTTCTAAACATGATTTGGGGGCTTCGAAATAAAGCAAATATTCTAATTGACTGTGTGTTCCCAAGTTATAAGTCCGTGCTCGGTGGTAGGAAGAACAGAAGATGGAGACTAACCAGGCTGGCACTAGGGCTCACCCTGTAGGCTAGTTTGTCTTTCCCTTCTCTCTTTTCTACTTCTTGGGCAGTTGCTATGGACTGAATGTTTATGTCCCCTTTCTCCATTAATATCCTGAAGCTCCAATCCCCCCATGGGACTGTATTTAGAGATGGGGCCTCTCAGGAGGTAATTATGGCAAAACGAGGTCATAAGAATGGAGCCTTGAGCCCATAGAATTAGTGTCCTTACAAGAGGAGAGAGCAAAGAGCTGGCTCTCTCCATGCACAGTCAGAGGAAAGGCCTGTGGACAAAGTGGTCGCCCACAGTCCAGGAGAACACTCTCACCAGAAATTGAACCCTGCTGTACCTTGATGTGGGGTTTCCAGCTTCCAGAATTGTGTGAACATAAAGTTTTGTTGTTTAAGCCATGAAGTCTGTGCTATTTTGTTATGGCAGCCCTCACTAATACAGGCATGAACCCCAGTGCCCGCAAGCTACCCCAGGGTGCCCTACTTGAGTAACTCACATCCATCCCATAAAACACACCAACATAGGTCTTCTGTTGAATTTTGCCAGCATCTCCCCGCCTCCACACCAGGAGCTAATCTGATAGAGTGTTTCATATTAAGATAACACCAGAATACACCACCTCTCCCAGTTAACACATTACTGGAACCCTTAATGCTGTAACCCAGTGGTTCTCAACTCTGGCTGCATGGTGATTCTTGGGAACAGCTGACTAAAATACAGATTTCTAAGCCCCACCTACCCCAGATCTTGGAGTATTGACTCAGGAACAGTGCTTTTAAATAATTAGTTTCTTTTTATTATAAAGGTACTATCTGTTCATAGTTTCTTGTTAATATAAACAGTATAGCGATGTTTCAAGTGAAAAGTAAAAAAATACCCCTCCCCACCCTTCTCAATCCCTATCCCAAATCCACTTCTCAGAAGCAAATGCTGTGAATGGTTTTATGTGTCTCATTTTAGAAGTTGTTTGTGTGCATTTTACCAAATCATTCTTACTTCTTTCTCACTCACATTATGTTCAGATTATCACACTTGTTTTTTTCATTTCTGATAAGTCTTGGAGCACTTTCCACATCACTATAAAGTGAGCATTGCTTGTACCATATGATGGATCCCATTTTGCTTGACTCTGAAGGTTGGTGGTTGGGGAGGACCCTCTGGAGACACAGAGCACTTGTGGAAGGGAAGCTGGTTCACTGCTGTCTGGAATGGCCTCTAACTGCTGGAAAGGAAAATGTATCTTTTAGGAATGTATCTCTCAGGAAAATGTGTCTTTTGGAAGGGAAGATTTTTCCATCTATGTTCTGAGAGTGGCTGCCTGCTTGTACAAAAATGCCTCAGTCGAGACCTTGACGTTGCATTTCTTGAGCATCATTTTTGCCTAGTTGCTGATTGGAATGCTTGTCTAGAAAGTACTTTACACTCTAGCACCAAGCTAACACCAAGCATAGCACAGCACTCCCCCCAGGCAAACTGCAGGCGAACGAACGTGTGCCCTGGAGGAGAATTCAGATACACCATAGCTCTCTGAAATGCTTCCTTCACTTGTGTATGGGCATTAGGACAGTCCAGGGGATGGGGGAGGCCAGGTCCATCTTGTCTGTAGGAGGAGGAGAAGAGCTGGTATAGCCCAGGGGATTTTTCTGAGGATGAAACTGTGCACAAAGACAGAAAGACTAGAGTAAGTATGTGTAGGGGCAGGAAAAACCAGGGAGCAGAGGGTCTCCATGGAGCTGCGCAGATGGGTCTAAAGGGAAGGAGTAGTTCTGGAGCCCTTGGTGGCTTTTGGCGGTCTTTTAATAATCTCTTGTAGAGAGGCAGCCAGGTACAGGGCAGGCAAGGGGGAAAATCTTCACTCTTTTGCGGGCTCTCTGGTGGCGTCTCGTGGTCTCTTCTGCACCCCAAACGGAAGGTCCTCTGCTTCTCCTCTGTATTCTCTGCCGCTTCTGCTGCTGCTTCCTCTGCTTATAAGCCCTGTCTCTGGCCCGGGTGTGCCCACTCACACATGCCCATACCCTATTCCAGGTGTCCGCCATCAGGCATGCGCGTAGGCCCACAGAGGTCCATCATTGAGGGGAGGGTGGAAAAACCTGACAATTTTCCCGTTTACCCTACAGTATGTAATTAAATTTCTTAGGTGGTGAAATTAATAATCTACTTTCCCATTGTGTAAGAGAGATTCCCCTCTGAATTTTTGGACTACTTTCATCACCCTTTCCCATGTGGCAATGTGTCAGCCTGGAGAAAACATCTCTGCTTCTGGCTCTGTCATTACCTTGGCATCTGATGTCTGTTAAACTGAGTACATATTCTTATCTATGAAATAAGGCGAGTCGGTTAGATGATTTTTAAGGTTTTTCTGATTTTAAAATTATAAGTTCCATGACGATGACCATACACAAGCCACATATGATTTTTTAAAATTGAAACTGAATTCAATTATTTAGAAAACAGGTGGTGGAAGCCCATTACCCAGTTGGGTGCTTCCTCTTTACACTGCTGTCTTCCTGACTCAAGTCGCTCTTTTCCTTTTGAATCGTTCTGTAACTATGGTGATTTGGAGCATTTGACCTTGATGGTTTGAACTTGCTTTCTTCCAGAATTACAACCACCTTGCCATTTATTTCATGAGGATTTTATCCAATTCAATCCACTCTAATAATAATTGTATCTTACATGCATGTAAACTTTACCAGTGCACCAAAAACGGTATTTTAGAAAGCACGTGGGTTTGAATTCTGCCTCATAGCAGCTGAACTTTGGTGGCAAACCAGAAACTCTGGTTAACAAGAAAAAGAGGAGTTTATATGAGGAGTAGTGGGTAACTCAGAAACGCTGGGTGGAGGGAGGCCCTAGCTGGGGCAGACCCATAGGTGGCAAGGGATAGTCAAGAGACTGCCTGGGGAGGCACCAGCTTGGGGTACAAGGTGGGTCTATTTGTCACCGTACTTCAGGGTCACATCAGATAATCCGCAACTGACCTTATGTCTTGGCTTGTCTTTCTAAACTGTCAAAGTGTGGCACAACTAAAGAATGGAAAAAGGGAATATATTCTTCAGCCTGGTATCCATAGCCAGTGATGAAGAACCCCCCCCATCTTGCTGTTTCTCCCAAATAAAAGTGTATCCCCAATTGTAAATCTACACACAAAGGAAAAGAACCTTGATTCTTATTTCATATCCCATGCAAAATGGAAGTTGAGTTGAACCATCAACCTAAAGATTGCAAGCTATAAAATTTCTACAAGAAAGCACAGAATAAGTATACCCAGATGCTAAGCAGGCAGGATGACTAACATCCACCACATGACTCCACCAGCACCAGTTGAGTGACCCAGGTAAGATGAGGAAGGGACAATCCCTGTCTCCGAGGCACTGTGTGGATTCCGTGGGAACCTGTGGGATGACGTGGCAGTCTGACCCGTGGCAGACGCCTGCTCCTCCCGCCTCTGTGTAGTCACTTTCTCCGGTGTCCAAACTGAAGTAAGGCCTCCCTGGATTCCTGGGCATGTCTGCTGTGTTAGGGGCACTCCCAGCCTCCAGGAGTCAGTCTGCCAGGGCAGGGGAAGGGTGCTCAGGATAGGAACTGAGGGAGGGCTGGGCAGAGACAGATCATTTTGACACCTCCTGGTTTGGGCAGACCCCTGAAATTCAGCTTCCCCTGGGGGGAATGGGTTGCTCTAGGGAGAACCTGTCAGACAGTGACTTGAGAGAGAAGCTTATGTAGGGGTTCTCCTGAGACACCGCCAGGTGATCCCAAATATATCTTTGGTGAAACTTACTTAGTGGATTGCTGGAGAGCCTGTGTCAGCAGGTTCAGGGCATGAACTGAGACATTGACTAACATGGATTCGTTTCCCCTTCTGGCTGCTGGGACCTGAGAGAATGTGGGCTACACATATATCTTCACATTGGATCCTCCTTACCTCCCTCTGAGGTTGGCAGAGCAAGTATTAGTAGGCTCACTTTTTCTTTGATCAGGAAGAGACTGAGGCTAAGGAACTGAAAAAGACTCACTTAGACCGCTGGGCTGGAGCCCTTGGGGCTTGTTTTCCTGAGCCTGAGTCCAGCATCCTTTCCATCATCCAGCACTTTTTCCTTTGTTGATACCGCCATTATTAGAACACCTGGATATTCTTAGCTAACAATGGACGACATAAATAAACACATGGCCATTTCCCCACATTTCCGCACAGATACACTGCAGATGGCAGGGTCCTTTCTCTAAATGCTCTGCCTGAAAAGGCATTTCACAGGGTGGAATGAGCTTCGGCATTAATCATCCTGGAAGCAGATACTGGCTTTGCAGGGGGTGGAATGCTCTTTAGGGAAGATGGGCAACCATCTACTAGTCCACTGACTACTAGACCCTTAGCAATGGAAAGTCAGGACTGCCCTTCCAGGGTCTGGGTGGAGGGCTTCTGCCAGGCTAGAGAACAGGTGTTTGGACTCGGTCCCCCAGGGAGAGTGCCGTCTGCTGCATCCCCTGCAGAGACTGGACTGAAGCTCTGAGTGCATTATTAGTAGGCCAGGATCCTGCCCAGTCCTGAGGCCCAGGCCAGGGTGGGGGAGGGGGCGGCTGCCTGTAAAACTGGTCTGAAATTCTGCATGCATATACTGAGCCAAGGAAGAGGATCCAAAATAGACCCTGAAAGAAAGATTAGGTCAGAGGTTAAGAGAGGCAGCATCTTGTGTCAGGCTGGAAGGTATAGGGGATAGTGTCAAGAGCTACTTCGCCATTAAAAAAAAAGATGAAATCTTGCCATTTGCAACAGCATGAATGGACCTTGAGGGGATTATGCAAGTGGAATAAGTCTGAAGAAAAAAGACAAACACCATATGATTTCACTCAGTTGTGGAATAGAAAGGGGAAAAAGGCAAATGAACAAACATGACAGAAACAATCCCCTAGATGCTAACAACAGAAGAGTGACTTCCAGAGGAGGAGGAGGGGGAGGGGTGGGCGGAGGGGTGATCAGCTGGTGGTGGGTGGTGACTAGACATTTGGTGGTGGGCACGGTGTGATATATACAGCTGCTGAGGTGAGAAACTGTATGCTGAATCCTATACAGTGTTGTAAACTAATGTGAACTCCATAATAAGAAAACAAAAATTAAGTGCGATGAAGAATAAGGTAAAGACCGCCCCTCTCGTAGGATTCTCTTGTACTAAGCAGAGGGTGGGTAATTAACCCCTGCTTGTTGAAGTAATCACTTCAAATAGTTCAATAGCCAGAGGCAGGGGCAGCTCTGAAAGGGGGGTGCTGCAGGCAGGGTGGTGCAGGAAGGTCTATGTGTCTGGGCCTCTTTGGGACCCTTGCACCCCAGAGTGAAGGCATCTCAGTCTCTGAACCCATCCCCTCTGTCTTTCACTCTGCCCCTTGAAGGGCACAAATCCCTGGCAGGAGTCTACCTCAGCAAACCTTTGTTTGTAATTCAAAGCTGGAAAAGGAAGCATTTGTGCAATACTAGGAGATTTTAGGAAACATGTTTCAAATGAAAGGAAGAGAAGAAAGAAAAGTTGAATTTGCTTAATTACTCAGAAAATTAGCAGGTTGCCCTTAATTGAGTTGTTTGGATGTTAACCTTTAGAAAACAACCTGCGTATGTAAAACGCTGAGTACATTTCGTAACTTGGACACATTTACGATTCATGAAAGTTGATGACTGCTTTGGCAGGATGGCAGGCGTAACGTTTGTCCAGTTTGAGCAAACAGGGGTGCACAGCTGCAGACTGAAGCACCAGTTAAAGCTCCCGCATTTGGTTGTTTGACTCAGGTTCCCAACTCTCCGATCCCTGTTGGGTACTGGGGCTCTGACAGCTTTGCAAACCCTTAGGGAAGTCCTTTTGGGTGTCAGGGCCAAGTTTCTTTTTGCTGTCAGTTCTCCTCACCTTCTTAATTTCTATGTCAAACCATCCCTTGGGATCGTGCCAGCTGGGCCCACCCTGTAGGAGCGATTCTCTGGCAGTTGCGACACCAGCTTCCTTCTTCCCTACCTCCCTCCCTCTCTCCCTTCTTTCATGTAAAATGACATAGTTGGACTGGACTGGCTCCAAATCCCTTCCTGCTAGAGGAAGGGTCTAAGGAAGATGGCCCTTTGAGATATCTGGGCAGGGGTCCCTCCATGAAAGCACTGGGGGAGGCATGTGTTCATACTACTCCTGCAAGTAGGGCTGAGATGACTTTCTGGACTGAATTAGAAAGCCAAGGAGCCAGACAGGGAGCCTTGGAAAATAAAGGCAAGACAGAAGGCAAATATTCAAGGACCAACTTGCCATCTGAGGACATGCCCATCAGACTCAGGGCCGCTGGTGGTGGACTTGTCATCATGTTCTCTCAGGCTAACAAGCAGCTCATTGTTCTCAGAAAATAGCAGCTGCTTTGGGGAGCTGCTTTGGGTGTGACAACTTAGGAAAGCTAGTTTTCAACATGAGGCCTGAGGTCTTCCTCTAACAAGGAAGGGGGAAGTTACTCGGGAAATGGTATTAGTTTTCTATTGCTGCTGCAACAAGTCACAAAAAATCAGCGGTTTTAAGCAACATAATTTATTGCTATATGGTTCAGACACCAGTCCTGATATGGTGACAGGATCTCCTTTCTGGAGACTCTAGGAAGGATCTATTTTCTTGTCCACGCAGTTGGCAGAACTCAGTTCCATGAGGTGGGGGGATTGGAGTCTCCATTTTCTTGCTGGCAGTTGCCAGTGACTGCCCTTAGTAACTAGTGGCCTCATTCTGGAACATCTACACAGTCCGATACATCTCAGAACTAGAACAGGACCCCTCCCACAGCCCTCTCTGAAGCCTTTCTGCTATTATCACATCTCTACCTCTAACCACAGCAGGGAACATTTCTCTACTTTTAAGGACCATGTGATTAAATATGGCCCACCCAGATAGTACAGTGTGATCTCCCCATCTTAGAGCCCTTAACCACATCTGCAAAGTCCCTTTCACCATCTTAGGTAACAGCCATAGGTTCAGGGATTAGGACACGGATGTCCTTAGGGAACCGAGATTCTGCCTTCCAGTCAGTTTAGGCTTCGGGATTTGCTGACCGTCCTAGCGATGTTAACCTGTAACATTAAAGCGCCATCAAGTGACTCACACCTCCTGTGCTTGCTGAGAGACACACAGTTGTGTGAATGTCAGGAAGCCTGTGCCAGCTGGGCATTGTGCAAAGTAAGACTTGACCAGCACTTTGTGGGTCAAGCCATCAGATTCACTGAGTAATTAATGTTCACACGGCTTTGTGAATGCAATTATGTAGGCTAGCTCATAAAACATTTTCTTTACAAGATCGGACACAAACTGAACCAATTCAGCCTGCTTTTCCTGTTCAGGACCCTTCTGGAACTTCATATACTATTAACTCCTCCCCCACCCCTCCCCAAGGGTTGGTCCCTTTTAGCCTCTGAACATTGCCACAATGCAGTGTTGACATGTACTCTTCTCTGCATTCACACTTGCTGTTACCTCTCCTGCCTTACCAGCCCCCTTCCCCTCCCCCAAGGGCCTAGCAACTCCTCCTACACTTCTCCTAGGCGCTCTTTGTTCAAAGTGCTCTGGAGGACATCAGCTGAGAGCCTGGGGAAATGCAGGATCTCAGCTCCTACCCCAGATTTACAAGTCAAATCTCTGTTTTAATTCAGTTCCTAGGAATTCCTAGGCACTTAAAGTTTGAGCAGCAATGGGTGATGTCCTTAGGGTGTTTCCCTCTGTGAAGCTTTCCTGGCTGCCCAGGCCCAGTCCAATAAGCTCACCTTCAAGGTCCCAGCTCACCCCTTTGGGCTTCTTTCAGAAGATTGTAAACTGGATGTTAAAAGGGACTTTGTTGTTCCTAGGCAGGAAACAAAATAGTTGGTGCTGAGAGTCCCCCATCCCCATGAAGTTCTGAGGCCCCAATCAGGATAAGCTCAGAGAATATGAAATGTCTTCTCTCAGCATTAGGTCTTCCCACTTCACTTGCAGCCTGAGTGACAAGTCCAGGGCTTCTTTGAGAGGGTTGACTGAGACCCAATGTTCCAACCCATTGCCTTTACAGAAGGACCTTGAGTTGAGTGAGAAGGGCTTTGGGAGGGATTTTCTTGTGTCAGTAAGTGTTTGGGGGAAATGCAAGTGCTGGTCCGCAGTCAAATAAGATCCTTTCTGCTCCTTTATCCTGCCTCTCCCCCTTTCTCTCATCCTCATCTCTCTTCAGTAACCCTGTCTCTAAGTGGGAGGTGGATGGAAAAGGTGGGGGGCATAGATCACTGTACCCACACTCTTCCACCACTGCAGGTTTCTGATTTAGAGGAGGGAGACACTTGAATTTTATGTATTTTTAAAAAAGATTTATTTATTTATGCATACAAGAGCTGGGGTGTAGGACAGAAGTATGGGAGAGTGAGAAAAAAATTCACCAGAGACAGAGTGGGGAACAGAACAGGCAAACTGGCTGAAATACACTGCTGAGGGGAGCAATGGGCGAGGCAGGAGAGGTCTGCTGCACCATGTGGGTCAGCTCCTTGGTGGGGCATCAAACTCTGTACTGTAGTGGCTCTGGATAGCTTCATAGTGCTGAGGCTTAACCCCTTGCGCCACCAGGGAGGCCCGACATTTGAACTTTAAATGAAATCTGACATCGTATTACTTGGACCAGACTCCTGTATTTATAGTTGTCTGTTTATTTTTCTGGTGTTTTTTATTATTATTTTTTTTCCCTGATCCCTTACTTGGTTCCCCTATATTCCTCCTATAAATAAAGAACTGTTCTTGTAACTTAAAGGGACCTATTGATGAGCCCTGTGTAAAGTATCTAGTAAGGGTAGAAGAAGAAGCAGACCCTGGAGCCAGGTTGAAGGAACAATGGGTGTGAAACAAGAGTTGCTCTGTGGCTGTGCCCAGCCGAGTAAAGCTGGCTCACAAAGGGATTTCCTCTCATTTCCTCTCATCGGCTCTCTCATTGGAGTCACTAACGGGTGTTTGCCCCGTGTGGCGTATGTGTGGATGCTCAGTGATGCTTGAGTGTTCAATGTCCAATGTCGAATGACCCATTCTTCACTTGCAGAACCTATGGACTCTTTTGGGGGAGTACCTCCCCAAAGGTACTTTGTGATACGCCTTCTTGTTACAAAGCAGGTATGAGGAGGGAAATAAACCAACCTGGATTTAGAAACTTCTCTAAGAACATTTCATTCACTGCAGGGGCAGATCTAGGTTTTTGGGAGAACTGAGACTTATATAAACTTTGACCCTTTCTAAGAAAAAGAGTGTCAAATTATGAACACTAAACATGAAATATTAATTTAGGGGAAATCACAACAAAGTATACATTTTAAAAAGCTAAGAAGTACCACAAAAATCAGAAAATCCAGAAAAATAACATAACATTCATGGTGGTAAACTAGTAGATACATCACTATAATATGCTTTTTTCTATATTTTGACTACTTTTCTTGCATTTTTGTGTCAACTTCCTGATAATGATAGCATATTATAAGTCTATGTTGCCCTTGTTGATGTATTTCTTTTAAAGATTTATTTATTTATGCATACAAGAGCTGGGGTGTAGACCAGAGTTGTGGGGGTGGTGAGAGGATTCACCAGAGACAGAGAGGGGAGCAGAACAGGGAGATCTACTGAAATACACTGCTGAGGGGAGCAGCGGGTGAGGCAGGAGAGCTCTGCTGTGCCATGTCCAAAGCTCCCTGGCTGGCAGATTGCTTCATAGTGCTGATACTTAACCCCTTGTGCCACCAGGGAGTCCACTTGTTGATGCATTTCATAATTAAATCACTAAAATGTAAATATTTTTTCAATATATTCACATGATTCACTCTTCATTAAACTGGGCTCTTCAAACTACATGTCTCTTCCTCTTAATAAAGTACTGCTTTTGACATAAGCTGATTTTTATAGCCTTTCTCCTCTCTTGTCATTTTCATCTTCTGCATTTTCTTAGTTATGATTCTTTTATGTAATTCTTTTCCTTACTTTAATGCTTTTTCCCACCAGAATTTTTTCTGAGGCTTCCACAAAGATGTTTTGAATTTTAACTAGCTAATAATTTTGAAAGACATACAAAATTAAGAGTCACTCAAATGCACTTAAAAATTGCCAAAATGTTGTGTGGAGTTACATATTGCATCATCAGGTACTCTTCTGCAACAGACTGAGCTATTGGTAAATGTGTTTACGTGTTTTGTTACCATGGAATACTTTTCCCATTCACCCCTCTCCCCACATCTATGGCAATTTCGTCTGGAACCACCAGACTTCATCATAGGAGGATCAGCTACTCTGAGAATGATCTTCCTGGCTGGGATGGCAAGCCTATGAAAGGCATCACATTAGCACCTAAATCTGACATTGAAAAGTGGTCAAGCATCCACTCCAAGCCAAGGCTTGGTGTGAACTGACATTACCTTGTTGAAGAGCAGAATGTCACTATGTGTCGAAGGTCTTAAAAATATTTATATCTCCCTCAAACACACACCTACTCCTGTACTTTGACCTAGTAATTTGACTTTGGGGTATTAAAGAAATACTCCTAAAGATGAAAAAAAAAAAGAGTTATGCATAAATATGTTAACAAGATAGTCCTTAAAATATTGGCATAGTCTGGGCCTCCCTGGTGGCACAGTGGTTGAGCGCTGCGCTGTGGAGCTGTCGGCAGCCGCAACGCGAGTTCGATCCCAGGCCGGGGAGATTCCCACATGGTGCGGCAGACCTCTCCTGCCTTGCCCACTGCTCCCCTCAGCAGTGTACTTCTGATCTGCCTGTTCTGCTCCCCGCTCTGTCTCTGCTGAACCCTCTCACCGCCCCACGCCTCTGGCCTGTACCCCAGCTTGCATGCATAAAAAAAAATATTGGCATAGTCTGCTCCAACAATAAATGGTTATCTAAATCTTGAAACATCAACTTGATGGCATTATCATGATTGAAATTTATAGACTGTTCATTGGTACAAAATAGTTTTAGTATCATGTTAAGTAATGAAAAATAAAAATACAAAATGATATGTACATTTTAATTTCAGCTAGATTATAATAATCCCTATGCTCACAAAAATTTTGGAATATATATTATTTTACGTACACTAGACATAAACACACTATACATGTACTGAACATCCTCCCCTGCCAATGAGTAGAGATGAATGAAAGAATTTTTAGTAGTTGCATGGTATTCCACTATGTGTGTGAATCAATATTCAACTATCTCCTATTTTAAACATTTAGATGTTTTTCATTATTTTCCCATTTTAACTACAGTGCAATAAATATTTTACACATTAATCTTTAGCCAGTTCTCTAATTATTTCCTCAGGATAAATTCCTAGAAGTGGAATTGCCAGGTCAAAGGCATTTTAGGATTTTTGAAATGTGTTGCTAAATCATCTTCCAGAGAGACTATAAATTTACACTTCCACAAACAGTGCATGAGTGGATACTTTTCCCCTGGTGCATTTGCAACATTGACTCATCCATTGCTTTAAACTTGAGAAAATAACTTAAGAAAATATGCCTGCAACAGACTTGAAACTTATTAAAGTTTTTCTTACACAATCTTGACTTGTGGTAACGATGGCTCCAGCTAACGTTTATTGTGCATTTATCAGATTCCAAACACTGTGTTACTCGATTTAATCCTCCAGATAATTCCATGAGGTAGGTGCCATTATCAACCCATTTCACATGCGAGGTAATTGAGACACAGATGTTAAATAACCCTGCTCAAGGTAACACCTAAACTTTGAGCCCTGGGCCACAGCCAAGGGCAAGTTGCATGGTTTTTCAATTAAGAATCCTCACTGGTAGTCCCTGTTTCAGGAATGGGATTCACCATAGCACGGGAAATTCCTGCTCCAAATGTGAGTGTTGGTCCCACTATAGACAGAGGTCCCAGAGAGAACCACTTCGAAGTTGCCAAGAATCTGCATTATAGAAGGAGGTGGACCCTCCATGTCAGATCTGCTAAAACACCATAAAGTTGGTCTACCAGCTCTAGTCCACTGGTCCCTGGGACTGAAGAGTCTCAAGAACATGGTTACTTTGTGTAGTGGCAGCAAGGCACAGAGCAGTTTTTCTAAGATCCAGGCAGACGGGTAAAGGAGGAGTCGCAGAGTCCCCTGTGGCTTTTTCAGGATTTTAATGACCTTTCTACACTATTTTTAGTGAGGCAAACACGTGCAGGGCAGGCAGGGAGGCCTGGGGGCCTCCTAGCCCCAGGTGCCGCCATCAGGCATGCCTGTAAGACCACAGGTGTTGATCATAGACACGCATGGCAGGAGAGTGGAAAAACCTGATCACATCCATTCACCCTACACTTTGCAAGGAGTTGGGTGAATTATGTGCATACCCCCTTGGTTCAGGTTCCTCCTGGCATGCCTGGGGCTGCCCCAGTTTTAGCACTGAAAGTCCTGAACCCTGGGAAATCTGCAGTCCTGGGCAAATTGGGACAGTTGGGCACCATATCCTTGGGGTAAGGTTCTGACACTTCCCTTTCACTTTAGACCAGCGGGGAGGAGCCGTAGGCCTAGGACAGAGCTAAGGCCTGTACATTAGACGCCCAGAGGATCCCGGGCCAGGTCTTATGCTGACCACTCTTTCCCCATCCTTCTCCCCATGGATTTGACCTCATCCCATGTGCATGGGGGCTGCGAACAGAGCAGGAGAGAGAAGGAGCCAATGACATAGGCCCCCACCCCTTGCCACTGCAGCTTCTAAGCCTGAAGTTGGCCTCAGCTTGGAGGAGGAGGAGGCACAAACTTAAAATCAAACACAATTTAGAGTTTGATTATTACACTCACTAGAACATTTTAGCCACAGAAATGAGACTTGAAAGGGCCCAGAAGCACCATGGGAGGTGCAGAGATGGTCCCCGGGAATGGCCAAGGATGATTGCAGAGGACATGCTGCTTTATGATTGCACCCTGCACAGACCAGCCATTCCAATAACAGGGTTACGCGGAGTAGCCACCATGGGTCCCACCCAGTGTCTCGCCCCTCTCAGCCAGGGCTGGAGCCACAACTGCTGCCACTTCTACCGCCTAAGGGGTGGGGTGTGAGGAGGGAGCAAAGAAACCAGAGCCCCTCACCACCTTTTGCCCATCAGGCTGTGGCAGGAGCCTTTCCCCAGCCCGGGGTCCACCTCCCCAAATGGAGCATCCCTGCTCTTAAAAACTACCAGAGCCCGGGCCTCCCTGGTGGTGCAGCGGTTGAGCGCTGCGCTGTGGAGCTGTCGGCAGTGCACGATGCGAGTTCGATGCCCAGCCAGGGAGAATCCCACATGGTGCGGCAGACCTCTCCTGCCTCTCCCGCTGCTCCCCTCAGCAGTGTATTTCTGATCTGCCTGTTCTGCTCCCCGCTCTGTCTCTGGTCAACCCTCTCGCCGCCCCACACCTCTGGCCTGTGCCCCAACTTGTATGTATAAATAAATAAATCTTAAAAACAAAAAAAACTACCAGAGCCCATCTGCTCCCTTCCCCAAGTAGCTATAATAATAAAGATGTCTCGTCAAGGATGTATAGAAGCACTTTAATAGGTGCTTTTTATGTATTGTCTGCTTTTGTCCTTATTACTTAGCTGTGAGGCATTATAACCGTCCTCATTTTTCAGAGGCTCAGAGAGGGTGAGGGGCTACCCTATCTATTACATAGCAGCGGCCCCATCACCATGCAGAGCCCAAGTCCATTCTCATTTCTTCCTAACTCTCACCTGAAGGGACATCTCCCTGCCTGGGCCATGGTGGGCTGACTGGGTCTTCACTCTTCCCACTTGAAACTTGGATTGTACTTTGGCTTAGAAACAATATGATGAAGGGTGGCTTACTCCACCGTGGTTACTCGTTAGTTAAGTCGGCCTTTGTGACCTGCCCTGGGATTCTAACCGCACTTGATCATGTGATTTCCCGGGAAGAAAACACATCCTGTGTTCTAAATAGCAATTCCAAACACGCTGTTAGAACACAGCTTATTTGTGAGTGAGGGAAAGTCAGCCTGTAAAAGTATTTTATTCCACAGGACAAGAAAAATAAACCAGACTCTTGAATTTTACGATTTGGTTGTTGGTTTAAAATGACATGGGGCACTGAGCCCGCTCCACAGCTTATTCTTTGGCGAGAGCACTACCTATTTTAATTCACAAATAAGAGTTTGTGAATCTGGTCTGATGAAAAGTCTCCAGTGGCATGTGTAAAGCTGGGGCAGGGGTCAGGAGATGTGTGTCTAGACGGCCCTTGCCCTCCACTAGCTGTGTAATATTGGCGGAGTCATGCTCCTTCTTCAGGCATCTGTTTCTCAATCTGTAAAATAAGGGGGTTACATTAGAGGTTCCCCAAGTTCCCTTCCAGTTTTCAGAGTCTATGAAACACAGACAGCCGTAGGTGCAGAATTACAAATGAGGGGGTCGGCTTGGAAATCGTGTTCCTTTCTTGTAATTTCCTTTGTGTTTTTTTGTTTTGTTTTGTTTTGATCTCTTAGTGGTGTTCTTCATAAGCTGTGGCAGAGGAGAAAAGGGAAATCAGATTCTTTGGCGTTAAATGGAGCATTTAATGATGGATAAGCAAAAAGATGCGCGATAGCCTTTTTCTCATGTTGGATGTTTGGCTAATAGATCAGCAGATCCTGGCATCCGAGTGACAACCTGCATTGAAAAGGGCGGAACTTGGCTCTCCTGCCCTTCCAGCTGTGAGGGCTTGAAAGGGAAGCGATGGGGGGAATGTCTTTCATTTCCCCCTGGAAGCTGGGAGAACGCTCAGCTCAGCACTGCCAACTGTGTAATGTGGGCTGGCCTCTAAATGAAGCCTTTTTCCTTGGACGTCTTTCAGGCCGCAGTATTCCCTTTGGCACCCCCACCTCCTTGGAACAAAGCCTGGTGTAAGTCTGGGTGCTACTCAGACCCGCCTGGGAAAGAATCACTTCATAAGGCGGAGAGCCTCGCTATGTCTTCAGAGGCTATTTTTGAAAGCTAGGATTTGGTTTGTCTACTTGTTTGTTTTTGCCCTATCTCCTTCAACAGAAATGGCTTACAGCAAGGACGCTTACAACACAGTGCTCCTGGGTGAAAAAACAAAAACAGTGATAGAAATGAAGGTCCGAGGAAAATGGGAATAGAAAATCAAGCTCAGGTAAAAGAAGAGTATAGACGGGTGCACGGTGAACATCAAATAGTTGTTAGAGCTGAAATTCAGATTTTCCTGATGTCAAAGCAAGAATGTGCTATACAGTTAGTTGCATAACCCTTCATATTAGGGAGGAGAGGATTCCAGTTACACAGAGGAATGTTCTCTGATTCTTTCACTTAATAAACACTGTTAAATGTTTACCATGTGCCAGGAGCCCTTTGAGGTAGTCAAAGATGAGCCCCCAAGAGCTCAGCATCAAAGGGAGGCTAGATGAGGGGACAGTATTTGTATACTTACCACACATCAGACGCTCTGCATGTAATGACGCAGTGCTGGAGGTCAGCAGTGTCCATGTCAGCTCTTATGCACATAACTACATGCTTGCAACGTGACAGGAACCACGCACACAATTATGCACCTTCAACATGTTAGGTGCAGTGCATGCAGTTACGCACCTACTATGTGTCAGGTAGTATGCATTCATTGTGCACTTGTGACATGCCACACACTATGCATTTTTTGTTTCATGCTCATATTACACACACTCCTTTGGGTAGATGAGGTTGTAATTAAAACCAAAGGTCATTTCTTTTTTTTATATGGAATATACCGTTAGTTATGTCCCTAATATTTAAAGGCATCTCCCCTTTGCTTTCCTAACAGAAGCTCAACTTTGTTTTGTAATTTACCACTCAAAACAATAGTTTATGTAGAATAAAGGATGATGACCTTATTGTGACCTCTCAGTAACAGGAGGGAAGACTGAATAATCTAAACTAGTCATGGTAATCCCTTATGCTTGCCAGTGAGTGAGGAAACTGGGGCTTAAACCAAACAAGATGGGACATTCTCCTGGTGGCTGTGCTAGGTCTAGGGGTACATAGAGGACACAATAAAATTGGAGGCATATTTGGGGGCTAGGTTTTTTTCACACTTGCTAGAAATAAACCATTAGGTATGTTGCTGCTGGCAGCCTTTTTGTGATTCTGGGGGAAGCTGACTATTCTGACTATACCAACTGTTCTGACACCAACTGGTGTACTGCAGTACCTCCACCCTGCCCCAATACAAACATCAACCCCACTTGCAGCTAGTGTAGACCCACATGTAAAAGGGCAGAGTCCCCAACAAGACTGCCCCCACTTTAGATGGCACCCACACACTCTCCTGACTAACAAATCTGGGGGTTTCCCACAGCAACTCTCAAGTTCAATCATTTGCTAGAATGACTAATAAAATTCAAAAAGACACACATATGATTACAGTTTTATTATAAAGGCTCTCAGTCAGGAACACAGGGCAAGGTTTGGTTTCTATGAGAACTCTCTTCCTGGTCAGCAAACAGCTGCCTTCTCCTTCACAAGGTCTTTCCTAGGTGTGTTTCTAGGCGGGGAAGAGGAGAGGGATGGGAGGGAGAGAGACAGTACGGGGACAAGGAGGGAGAGGAGGAAAAGAGAGAAGAGCAGAGAGCAAGGTAGAGTTTCCCAGTGTCTCATTGTCTAAGGACACCAACCCTGTGGAACCAGGGTCCTGGCCTTATGACCTCATTTAACCCTAACAATTAACCTTCATTTAACCTTAATTATTTCCTTAGAGGCTCCATCTCCAAAGTCAGCTATCCTGGGTCTTCACATGTCTTCAGCATACGAATTTAGGGGGACCCAAACATATTTAAAGTTAAATAAGCCACACTGATTTATGGTGTGAGAAATCAGGACTGGTGTTGTCCTTGGGGAGGTGAGAGGAGTCACCTCCCCAGGTCAGAAGGGGCACAAGGCAGCTTCTGGGATACATGTAGTGTTCCGTTGTTAAATCTGGTTGTGGTGACACAAATGTGCTCACCATTCAGTTGTACGATTATGACTTGTGCATTTGTCTCAGTGTAGATCATACACTTCCCTACTCCAAGTCTGGTCCACAGCCAAGCAGCTTCCCATCATCTGGGAGACTGTTAGACTCACGTGTCCCACCTACTAAGTCAGAAGCTGCATTTTAACAACACTGTCAGGTGATGTGCTTACACGTGAGAGTTTGGAAAACAGGATATTATCCTTCATTTTTTTTTAAGATTTATTACTTATGCATGCAAGAGTTGGGGTGTAGGCCAAAGGTGTGGGGAAGCAGTTAAGAAGATTCACCAGAGACAGAGTTGGGAGCAGAACAGGTGGACTGACTGCAATATACTGCTGAGGGGAGCAGTGGGAGAAAGGAGAGGTCTGCTGCGCCATGTGGGTCAGCTCCCTGGCCAGGGATTGAACTCCTGCTGCAGTGGCTGCAGATAGCATCACAGTGCTGAGACTTGACCCCTTCTGCACCAGGGAGGCCCTATCCTTCACTTTTAAATATGCTTTTACAGAAGAGCTCAGAGTGTTGCCAGCCACGAAGAGGCTGGTGAAAGTAGCGATTTGGGCTGAAAACAAATAGTAGTGGCTTTCTAACCAATACATGTGATGTCTTTGAAGCTACATTATAAGCTCATTACTGCAGTGGGCTACATGTTGGCCTTTTTCTCCTCTGTGGTGGGGTTCCCAGCATGGTATTTACTGGTCATCATCCAGTGGCAATTTTTTCCTGCCATTTCCCTCCCTTTCTTTACCTATTCACTTCCCTTCTGTCTTAGTCCACTGGGTTTGCTATAACAAAAATATCTTGATCTGGGTGGCTTAAAAAACCAACATTTATTCCTTAGAGTTCTGAGCGCTGGGAATTCCATGGTCAAGGTGCCGGAAGATCTGGCGTCTGGTGAGGATCTGCTTCCTGCTGAAATCTCCCTTCATCCTCACTTAACAGAGTATGGGAGACCGCTCTATGGAATTTCTTTAATAAGGACTCTAATCTCATTCTGGAGGGCTCTACCCTGATGACCTACTCACCTCTCAAAGTCCCCACCTCCAGTTACTGTCACCATTGGGCCCTGGCTTGACAGTGCTTGTACAGTGTAACACAAAAGGGAGGAAGTCAGGTAGCGCTGTGTTGAGGGAGTGGCCAGTTCAGGGGAGATGGGATCAGCAGGGGTGCAGTTCTTGCCCAAGGAAGCACTGGCACAGAGCTATTATTGGCCATCTGTGGTAGACAGCGAATTGCCTCTCAAATTTCACAGGCTCTGGATGCTCAAGACATGTTATCACTTACAGGAACCAGAAATAGAAAAGAATGGGCTGTCTTCTGAGCACTTTTGGGAGCACACCTGAGGACTCCCAAAAGTGACAGTGTAGGAGACACCAAAAGAGGTCAAATCTCTTGCCAATAGTACTGATCCTTGCATCCAACCACTCTGATAAAGAATTCATTCAAAATAATCTATCTCCAGTGATGGGCCCTCCTATCTCCCTGATAGCTGATTTCATCTTGGACAGTGTGGCTTTCTTTACCCCCAAATTACCTCCCAATCCTTTTATAATTATGTGTTTGAAACTGCTGAATAATGCTAGCAGCTCTTTTGCAATAAATAGCTTTCACTGTTTAAAAATTGTCAACGGTCTCCATGAGATGACTCCTTTTTCTTCATTTGTCCTTCATGTGTCATGGGTTGGTGTTCTCTCATCATTCAAGGCATTCTCTTCCAAATGTTCTCTGACTTGGCTATGTTTCTCTTAAAATATGGAGGCAGGAACTGAACATAGTATTCCAGGAGGAGTTGGCTTTCGCTAATCCAGAAGGAAGCTATTTGTCACCTACTGTATCCATCCTGGGAATCTTGATTTTGAACCCCTACCTGTAATTCCGCTGTGGCATGGGGACATTGCTTTTTAATGATCCACCAGGTTAGCATCAAAGAATAAAGCATGATAGGTGATAGACAAATTTTCGGTCTACAGTACTTTCCTTTCCCTCTCACGGTCTGTTGTTTGTACCCTTTCAGGGGCAGACAGTGACTAGGGGCTCAAGTCAGAGTAGATGCTGACCTGATCTTGTGGCTAGTGGGCAGCGAGACAGTAATTTTCTCTGGAATGGGACTCTTCTTCCTTTGAAAGTAGCAAAGACTTCTCCAGGGACTTTGGGGAAATGCTAAAAAAATCTTACCCTCAGGGAGGAACCGCAGACACCAAAGACTCCATGTCGCCTGTCCTGTTGACTGTCTCCAAGTATAGACGGTCCCCACTCAGGATTTCTCAACTCTGTGTTGATGGAAGCGTGAGATACATTCAGTAGAGACTGCACTTCAAATTTTGTGAGTTCATCTTTTCCGGGGCTGGCCGTGCATGGTGGAGCGTCTCCGCTGGTGCTGAGCAGGGGCATGGCCAGGTCCCGTCACGGTGTCCATGGTCATGAGCGGCATGACCCACATCCTACGCACAACACAAGTGCTGTGTTCTAGCCTAAGAGTCAACAAGTTATTAAAAAATAGGTTTTGTGTTAGATAATTTTGCCCAGCGGTAGGCGAATATAAGTGTTCTGAGCACATTGAAGGAAGACTAGGCTAAGCTAGGATGTTTAGTCAGTGAGATGTATTACATGTGTATCTTCTCCTTAAAATATTTTCAACTTACCATGGGTTTATTGGGCTATTACCCCACTGTAAGTTGAGGAGGATAGATACCAGCCCACCTCAGCTGGAGTCATCAGGTTGAAAGCAGAACCCCAGTCTCTGGTTAGAGAGTTCATCTTGGGACCAGGGCAGAAGGGGGAGTGCATGGAGGTGAGCTGTGTGGTGTCCCACATGGCTGGATCCTTCCCCCGTTTAAGTTCTGATTCCAGAAATGCTGCTTAGTAAAGGATGTTGGTTGCATAAGATTATGTTTTGCCAGAAGAAACATAAACTGGGGTTCTAAACTCCAGAAACATAGGTATTTTAGGAAAGTACACTTTATTCCTTTTGCTTTTATTTAAGGTAAAAATTCTGCTGTGATTCATGCCTATAGTTTGAGCTCTCTCTGACCCATTCGGGCCCCACTGGTATGTTCTGAAGAGGCCCTGACAGCGGGAGAAGGAAACAGCTCAGAGGGATGGATGAGCGGTCAGAAGCACAGAAAGAGGCTTCTATTAATATGCATTAGGCGCATCCTCCTTTTAAAGTCTCAGGTCAGGGACAAAGGTCAGCAATGGGGGAACTGAGAGAGATTTAAGGAAGCTGTGGCCTGTGACCAGACCATAGGTTTCTCACCAATCAGGAACACCAAGCTCCACAGTAGCCCAGGCCTCCATCAGGGAGGTGAGAGAGTGGCCACCAAGTTATTCAAGCAGGGATGGCTTCATGGGGAGCAACTGTGCAGTCATATGGGGCCCTGCTGAATCAAAGTTCTTACTAAATTTGAACAAGTGACTCTGCATTTTCCCTGTGCATTGCGCTCCACAAGTTATATAAGCAATCCTGAATATGTGAATAGCCCTCAAGGAGATCTATCTTATGCTACTTCCCCGCTCAGAGACCCATGGTGCCCCACAAAGAATCCAATTCAACTTTCCTGCATTTTCCTGAGCCCAGATTGTCTTTTTGTTCACCAGCTGGCTGCTTCATGCCTTTTATGTGTCTTATTTTTAATCCTTTGCCCTCTATTCCTAGGTATTAGATTCCTATGGCTGCTTTAACAAGTTTCTCACCGACATGGCAGCTTAACACAAATTATCTTGTAGTTCTGTAAGCTAGAAGACCCACATGGGTCTCCTTAGACTAAAATCAAGGTGATTAGTTCTAGAGTCTGAGGAAAACTGTTTCTTTGTTTTTTCCAGTCTTCTTCTGGAAGCCGCTCCCATTTCTTCACTTTCAGTTCCTCTCTCCATCTTCAAAGCAAGTCTTCTCACATTGTATCTCCCTGGCTTCTCTCTTCCACATTCTAGGACCCTGGTGTTTCTGTTGGGTCCTCCTGCATAAGCTCCCTATTTAAGATCAGTTGATCAGTGCCTTAATTCTCCTTTGCGGCGCAGCCTAATGCACTCACTGTTTCCCGTACTAGGATTTGAACATCTTAGGAGGAAGGGTCACTATTCTGCCTAGAATACCCCTTCTCCTTCTTTCCCCAACCTTGGGTCTCAGTTTATCTGTGTCATGGTGTGATTTTTGCCAGGTATTTTTAAAGCAAGATTAACCATACTAACCACGAAAAGAAACTAATGCAAAATGAGAGGCGAGGAGAAATGGGGGAGGATAGGAAAAGAGGTAATGTTTTAACAGGTTCTCTATTTTTTTCCAGTGAGGTGTAATTGGCATATACAGTTATATTAGTTTTAATTACACTAATTAAATACATAAATGATTTGGTATTTGTATATGTTGCAAAATGAGTATCACAATAAATCTAACATCTGTTACCAAACAGTTTAAAATTTTTTTCTTGTGATAAGCAATTTTAAAATCTGCTTTCTTAATCACTTCAAATATGCAATACAAGAGTATTAATTGTCATTACTATGCTGTAATCACATCCCTACAACTTATTTTTTAACTAGAAGTCTGTACCTGTGATTCCCTTCACCAAATTATTATTTTACACGTAGCAATTCCTTTCATCTTTTCTACTTTTCTTTAGCAATACTGTGTCTGACACGTAAATATCAGCAAAAATTTTAACTTTTGAAAGTAACTTAGGAGAAAGTGGGAGGAATTATATCCATTAAACAGGCTCAATAACAGAGGCCTTAGAAAAGACCTCCTAGAAGGTGACTATAAGCAACATTCTGGAATCTGCATTTCTTTCTTCTACTTCTGAAGGTGAACTCTATGCTCTGGTCTGGAAAAATTACTCAAGAACCTTAAATCCCTTTGTAGTGAGGCAACCAGGTATAGGGTGGGCCGGGGGTGGGGTGGCAAGGAGGAACCCCCGGGAATCTTTACCTTTTCTCTGGCGTTCTCCTGTGGTCTCTTCCTCTGGTAGCTTCTCACCACCACCATAGCCCTTTTCCCCTGTTTCTGAGTGACACGGCCCTTATAGCCTCAGCCTCCAGACCCAGGTGTGCCCACTTACACATGCCCACACCATCCTCCAGGAGTCTACCATCAGGCACACGCGCCCTGCGCCCGCGCTCCCAAGTGCCTCCTGCATTAACACAATCAAGGCCTCAGGTGACAGCCAGAGAGGCCAGCAGTGTAAAAGCGTGACCAACCATCCTCCTTGCAAGGTCAGGACCTCACTTCCTTTGAGAACTGTGGATGGGGGCATGTGCTGTAGCAGCAGAAAGACACAGGGCAGTTTTCCTGTGATTCAAGCAGATGGGTAAAGGAGGAGTCCTGGAGCCCTTGGAGGATTTTTAAGGCTTTCAGTGGTCTTTTATAGTGAGGCAACCAGGTACAGGGCAGGCAGGGAGGCCAGGGGTGCAGGAGGCTGGTAAGCCTCCCAGCCCCCAGCGTATCTTTACTGTTTCTGGGCTCTCTGCTGCACCCTGAACGGTCCTCTACCACCACACTCTGTTGCTGCTGCTGCTTATATGCCCAGTCTCTGGCTCAGGTGTGCCCACTCACACATGCCCACACCCTACTTCAGGTGCCCACCATTAGGGATGCGTGTAGCGCCCCAGGGAACAATCATTGATGTTAATGGTGGTAGGGCGGAAAATCCTGATCATTCTTTCATTAACCCTACAGTGCCCATGTGCCCTGGTATTCCTGCCTTTCTCGCTGACTTGGGTTTTGAGCCTCGCAAGCAAGCACGTGCAGGCAGATTGCTGAACAAGGCTCCTGGCATGGCAAGTGTTGCCAGCTGGTTTCGTACCCACATCTTTTCAGTAAATTTCTCTCAAGCATATGTACACATACAAATATGCCTTCTGTTGAAGGCAACGAAATAATCTTTCACCATGGAGGCTGGAGGAAATGTGCTGAACCATGAAATTAAAGCAATGTTTTTGGGTCTGGGTACAGCTTTTCATGGAGTAAAGACCCAGTTACCACCATTGCTGAGCACTGCGAGACTCCAAGACTCAGCAGGTGGCAGAGGCCCAGAGCCTAATTCCATGCTGATCACCCTGGCTAAGCAGACCCCACGGCCAGCCTATCCAGCCCTGTCTCACGCCCTTCACAGCACAGACCACTCTTGGAAATGACATCACGATTTTGTTTCTGTGCTGCGGGTCTCCCCATAGGAATGTAAACTCCACAGCCTGTTTTGTTCGCTGAAGAATCCCCAGCACCTGGGACTAGGTGCTCAGTCCACGCTGGTCCCAGGCCTGGCCTCTGGTAAAGTGTCTTCATTCTGGACCATTAGTCATAGGACCTGCCATCTAGTCACCCTGCCCTCCACCCCAGGGACCCTGGCTCCCTCCTGGGGTTTGACCTAAGGAAAGGCTTTGCTAGTGAGAGGTGACCCTGCAGGAGACCTGGGGCCAGCACATTGTCACAGGGAACACAAGAAGCTGTTGCTGCCGCGTCCAGGAGACAGAGAGGCACAGCCATGTGGGAGACAACAGGCAACGAGCCACTTATTACTCACTGTGATGGGTGTCCTCAGAGAAGTCCTCTCTGGGTGACCTGGGAGCACAGGAGGGCAACTCCTCTTTACTCTGGGGCAGTCCAGGAAGACTTCCAGAGGAGTGGCCCTTGAGTGGAAACTTCAAGAGTAGATGGGAGTTTGCCAGGAACAAGGGCATCTATGCAAAGGGCTCTGGGTTCAAATGCCATCACTGCCACTGTGTGAGGTATGCACACTCATGGCTTCTTTGTGGAAGAGCAATGATAGAGCCGCTGATGATTCACAACAATGGAGCAAAAGGCCCCGACAGCAGCTCTCCTGCCCACCTGTGACTCTATAGGTGTCTCCTCACCAACCTTCTCCCTTTGCAAAGCAGCAGAGGCAGCTCTCCTCCCAAGCCTGCCCAGCTGCAACTATGCAGGCCTCGCTTTCAACAAACCTGTCTCTGTCAGGGGCAGCTGTTTCTGCCCACTTGTGTCTGTGCAAGAGTCTTTGCACTTCCTTTTTTATAGTAAACCTGCCTTTTAAATATATATATGTATATAGATATGTGTATGTATATATTCATATGTATATATACAAAACCCAAACAAAAAACCCAAAAGGGCCCGACCCAGGAATTCAAGCACAGGCAGCTCTCAGTCGAGGTTTGGATGCATGGGGGGAGGGGAGAGAAGTGGGGACACATTCCTCCTGTCTTCCTGATGCCCTCTGTTCCCTCCCTTTTGCCTTGACTGGTTTCAAACTCTCTTCCTGTCTAGGGCTTGCATCTTGGCGCTTGCCTGTACCAATCTCATGGTTAAATATTTGGGGCCTCAGCCAGGGCTCCACCTGGACTACCACCCAGTCTGAGCCTTGACCAGCAGCTTAGACTGGCCTTTGCCACCTGGACCTGGTGCAGCCTGCAGTGACCCAAGCCAGCTGCTTGCATGTCCTGCCCAGCTCTGTCCATCCTCTGGCTGCCCCATCTTTTGTGGCTGCACATCTGTGCCCCTAAGCAGACTGGGGCCGAGGAGCAAGGTGGAGGGGCACATTGAAGAAATGAACATTCAAGTGGCATCCCATGATAAAAACCCTCCAGCTGCCAGTTTCTGCTGCTTTGGGGAAGTCACCCATCCTTATTCCCACCTTCCTTCTTTCCTCTCTCCGGATTCCGGAAGCATTCATGAGCTCATGGCTCAAAAATGCTTTGAAGCTGAGAAGCACTGTACATTTCCCCAACAGTCCTCAATTTACTTTTTCAGCATTCTCTCTGAGTTGTCAAGCCTTTGTAGTTATTTTTATAAATAGCAATTGCTGGCTGCTTCCATTTTTACCCATGAAAACTCCACCTCCAGCTGGAACTGGCTACCAACCTACAGCACAGAAGCCACGGAGTTGAATTTGCCCTTATTTTTCCTATTCAACCCCTACTGCTTGCATCCCCATTTTTCTTGTGTGCCTCCAACGTCACCTATCTCCTTGTTGTCAGTTGCACGCTTCACACAAAATCCAGGTTCTCCAATATGGCACCCAATGGCCTCCATAATCTGCTGCTCAACCACATTCCTTGTCTCCTACTACGCCCTGGGCTCAGACATCCCCGAGATCCTATTGTTCCTAAAGCACCAGGCTCAGTCATGCTTCCAGGGCAAGAGAGAAGCCAGTTCACAGAAAATGGAGACTGAAACTGGGACTGGGCTTGCCCCCTTGTGGACAGAAGAGTGGAATTCTTGATGATGGACGTGCATTTTTTGAATAAAATATTTAAATCATACAAAAATGTCTTTGGAAAAAATACTGAGCCACCTGGCTTATGAAATGAAATGTTATCTTTATAGCTATACACCTCTGATTCTCAGCAATGAATGCCTGAAATGTATGTAATGTAATAATGCCAGGTTATTCAATAACAAAGAGAATATCCTTAACCCTCCATAATAAAATATAGTATTTTTGGTGTGTTTTTAGACTTCATTGCAATGCTAACTTACTATGCATATCCTTACAAGCTTTATTACAGGCATTTTAATCACATATTCTACAAACTCACCCTTGTTTTTGTGTTGATTCCAGTAATATTTTTCCATCATTATAATCTTAACAAGAGTCACAATGATCAGTAATATACCAAGGAGGGGAGGATGGGAGATGTCTAGGCTGCAAGAAAGAATATTTATCACTGACATTCTTTGGAATTGCTGTTGCATGCTTGCAATAAAAAGCAGAAAGGCTTTTAGTGGTGTCTTAGTCAGCTCAGGCTGCTGTAACAAAAAACCCCAGCATCAGTGATGTCACTAGTTATCTCCCCCATACGGCAGAGTGAAATTTCATCTCTTTAATAAAAAATGTTACTGTCTTAGCTTCCCAGTCTTTTCAGGTTATTCATGTGGGGGAGTCTTGGTCAGTTGCTTTGTCAGAGCTCAGTGGTGCAGAACAGCCTTGACTTCTTGCTCTACCCCAGGACACTGCGCTCTGTGGACATCTGGACCAGCCTGGACTCCAGGCTCTGGATTCTGGGCTCTGAACTCAGGCTGATGCTGATGGTTAGGTTGATGTCTGCACCATGTTCCCTTGCTCCTCTGTGGGCCAGAGGATACCAGGGGCATATTCGGGATACCTGGGAGATGTGTGCTGTCCTAAGGCCTTGGCTCCAAGCTGCCACTCCATCACTCCAAACTTCATTCCAACGGACAAAGGAAGTCTACAACTACATGCGTCAGGGCTGCCGGGGCAATATGTTAGTATAGCAACATACTCCAGACTGGGTGACTTAGTAACAGAAATTGATTTTCTCAGAGTTCTAGAGGCTGGAATCCAAGATCAAGGTGTCAACAGGTTTGGTTGCCCCTGAGGCCTCTCTCCTTGGCTTTAAAGCTGCCTTCCCACTAACAAAGTCATAGATCCTTTCCTCTATCTAACTTTTCAATTATTGAAGAAAACCAGCATCAGAAAGGTAGAGGGGAGGAGACAGGTGGAGGGGGAGCTTATCCAGTCCCAGGGCTTGAGAAAGACTGATCCTTGCTTAAGGAGCATGAGTTGCCCGATATGGGTGTTTCCACCTGGAAGAGTTACTCGCTCTTTGAAAGCTGTGGCCCTATCCCGCTGACTACCCAAGCCCTCTGCACGTTATGAATAGTACTTCAGCAGACATTTGCATCCACCCAACAAGAAGGCATTATCTTCATTTTACAGATGAGAAAACATACAGATGAAGCAAGGCACTTCACAGTTGCAACTCCATGGGGCACAAACATGAAATGGTTTTAGAGATTTACACCAGTTCTCCTTTTCACAATCCTTAGTATCCTCTTGGGCTGTTCCCATAACTTTTGGATGGTTTTCAGGTACTTGAAGAAGCCCTCCTGCCCAGACTAGCTCCTTTTAGAAATCTTAAATCCTGACTGAGGTCATGCCCACCACCTGTCCTTTTCCTGGCACCAGAGCCTCAGGGAGGAGCCGCACGCGCCTCGTACCTGTCACTCTCTCTCCTGATCCCTTTCTGTTCCTGTACTAGGGGACTTGAAGGAGTGAGGGAGAGCATATGAATCTTTTTGCTTCACTGGGCATTTGACTATATCCTCTTCTGTGACTGTTGTGGGTTCTCCTTTACTGCTCTCAGGATGGTCGGTGGAGGAAGGACTATAGGCCGTCCTATCCTATCTCCTCAGCTCCCCCTGACAGCCAGAGTTCCTCTGTCTGTGGTTGGCTCTCTTGGGGGTAAGTGCTGGTCAGATGACCCAAGAAATCTTTTTTCCCCACAAAATTAGAAAATTCATGGACACCGCGTGGGTATGCACGCCTCTCCACTGCAGTCTCTGTCATGCCCCCCGGCCTCTCTCCAACTCCAGTTTATGCTTCTTGCAGACACCCGTTCGTTAGTCAGTTGTTCCCCATTCCTCCCTCTACACAGCTCCTGGCAAACACCCTCTGCTTTCTGTCTGTATGGGTTGATAAGTATAGTGTATTTTGACATTTTCTTTCTGAGACTGCTTTCTTTAAGATTGGTTGGCTGGCTCTGTTAGCTTCTTCTTAAAGCCTTTTGTGTCCAGTGGAACAAATGTTCCCTGAAAATTCAAAGGGATGGTAGGGCTGAGTGGGACTTTTAGCCAAAAACCACCAATCAACCAATCACTGACTTTCAACAACTATCTCCAAATGGCCACAATTATACTCATCAAATAGTTAGAAATCAGATCCAGAGCTGCTATACATCTATCAGGCAACAGTCACTAAATGAGCATCTTCTGTTTCATAGCAGTGCTAGGTGCTAGAGGAAAATGGAAAAAGAGAGGTGGTCAGTGGAAAATCTACCACAAGTGGGTGCCTGCCCTGTGGCCAACTTGCTGTGTGTCCTTAGACAAAGTAGTTAGCATCCCTGAGCTTCAGTGTTCCCATCTGTAAAATGGGCTGTCATGTACTATTTATGCAATTCATTAAAGTATGAAAAAGAAAGATCAAGCTTCAGCTGAAATGATCTCTAAAACCCTTAGGTTTGAAACTCAGTAAAGAGGCTGAGTGTTTGCCTCCATGTGTTTTACACACTGTTAGGGAAACAAAAAATCAAATCTAGAAAAATTTAAAGAGGTAAGTACCCAGCCGTGGCACAGTGATTCTGAGTGTGTAGAATCTGAGAAGAGAGGCCAGAGCTGAGGAAGCAGCGTGTGTGAGGGCTCTGTGGAAGTGAGCACAGGTGGGGAGTCTGGGGCCCATTGTGGCTATGCTCCCAAAGGTGTGCACGTGTGTGCTTGTGACACCATGAATGAGGACTATTCAACATCAAAGACAAGCACGAGGCACATCTACCAAATGTAATGGATAGACCTTTTTAGAATGTCTTGATTCTAAGAAACCAACTGTAAAATAGACATCTTCAGAGTAATTGGGAGAATTTGAATATGTACTGGGTGGTAGGTGACCAGAAGGACCTTTTACTCATTTTGTTAAGCATGTCAATGTGTGCACATGGGTGGGAACAATTTAAATACTCCTGTTATGTAAGACAATGTCTTTATTTTTTACAGATGCATAGTGAGATCATTTAGCAACATCATGATGTCTGGGATCTTTTTTCCCTGACAAAAATAAAAATAGATGAAGCAAGTGTAGCAGAATGACAAGCATTGTTAAAGCTAAGTGATGGGTGTTTGGGTGTTTATTGTACTATTTCTATGAGTCAGGATATAACCAGGAGGCAAAAACCATGCGAGCATTTAAAGCAGAGGGATTTGAGGCAGAGATTTGTCACACAGGAGAGGGGAGATGGAGGAGCCAAACAGAGAACCTGAATCGGCCCTAGCCCCTGGGCCAGCCCTGGGCCAGAGGGGCAAAGCAAGAAGATGCCCTCACTCCAGTCCTGGTGGGGGTCACGTAGCAAAGTGGAAATGTAAGAGGGTGGTCCCCAGGAAAAGGAGAAGTTCCAGGTTTGCCCTGTAACAGAGACTGCAGCTTTAGGGGAGGTACTGGAGCCATAGTTGTTTCCTCAATTGGAAAAGTAGGGAAGAACCTGCTTCTCGCTTCCTCCCACCTCCCTGGTCCATTACCAGGACTCCTCTACATTAAGTCCCATCTACAATCAAAATGAAGCCATCAAGGGTCAGCCCTCCCCAACACAGAGCACGGCAGGGGAGGGACAGACAGGTCCAGGACCTCTGATACTTTCTCTACATTTGTGCATTTTCTTAAAGGGAAAGAAAATAGCTGTCTAAGCAAAACCTGCATAATAGCATCCCATCCCAGCTAGGAGTGCTATGGAGACCCCTTACCCTCTACAAAAGCTCCGGACAGAAGGAGCAGAGAAGACATTCCATTTTATAGCAGCTACTGGTTGCTCAGATATATTTTCCTGGCAAACACACATACACACACACACACACACACACACACCCCTGAAAACATCTCAGCACAGCCTGTCTACAAAGGAAGAATTTGCAGTCACCACAGAACCATTAGCTTTTTTTTTTTTTTAAAGATTTATTTTTATTTATACATACAAGTTGGGGTGCAGGCCAGAGGCGTGGGGGGGCGAGAGGGTTCACCAGAGCCAGAGTGGGGAGCAGAACAGGCAGATCAGAAACACACTGCTGAGGGGAGCAGCGGGCGAGGCAGGAGGGGTCTGCAGCGCCATGTGGGATTCTCCCCGGCCGGGCGTCGAACTCACGTCGCCGCTGCCGACAGCTCCACAGCACAGTGCTTAACCGCTGCGCCACGGGGGAGGCCCAGAACCATTAGCTTTGAGAGTCCTTGGAAATTTGGCCCAAGACCCCAGAGCAGTCCTGCTCATAACCTACCCAAAATCCATTTCCCAGCTTCTTATTTTCAGAACATTGATTTGCTGTGGCTGACAATGTGCCAGTTAAACATTTCCTTTCAGTTCTTTGGAGTTACTTATGGCCATGTGATCAAGTCTTGGGCCATGTGATGAAGGTAGAAATACTTGGGGAGAGTGATCCTTCCAAAACAAGACTCATGCTCTCACTGCTTCTTCCTACATGAAGCAATAATGCAGCAGCAATCTTGTCACCATGAAGACTAAAGTTAGAGGCTGGAGCAAGAAGGAGCCTGAGATAAACACGATGATGCGCCAGCCCTAGATAGTCAACCCTGGTCTTCTTGTTTGTTGATTAAAATAAGTCTCTTACTTATTTAAGCCACTGTTTATTGGATTTTGTGTTATTTGCATTTGAATACACCCTTTGACTCAAAGCAAAGAAATAGGGTTTACCCAATAGAAGACAAAGAAGGAAGTAAATAAGTGGGCTACCAAGGAAGAAACAAACAGCTTTATCTTATTACAGTGCTAGGTACATAGGAGATACTCACGAAACATGCCAATAACTGGATGAAAGGATGTGGACAGAGAATCTGAGGAGCAAAGTCTTCTAGTGATGAGGCAAACTCCTTCCAGCAACAAAAGAAGCCAGCAACAAACACTACTGGGATACCTTATGTTATCACAGTTATCTGGGGCAAAGCATTATTTTCTGAATGTCCTAGTAAAAAAAGCAAGCATTTTATGGAAGGAAAATACATACGTTTGTTCATCACTCAACAGGATTCTGAGAGGACAGTGTCGTAGACACACCCTAAGGTGACCCCCTTATCCCACAAAATCACACCCTGTATAACCCCCACCTTCTCCTGCTAAGAGTGGGAGGAACCGGGCCTCCCTAGTGGCGCAGAGGTTGGGAGCTGCGCTATGGAGCTGTGGACAGTGATGACGCGAGTTCGATGCCCAGCCTGGGAGATTCCCACATGGTGCTGCAGACCTCTCCTGCCTCACCCGCTGCTCCCCTCAGCAGTGTATTTCTGATCTGCCTGTTCTGCTCCCCACTCTGTCTCTGGTGAACCCTCTCCTGCCCCACGCCTCTGGCCTGTACCCCAGCTTGTATGCATAAATGTATAAATCTTTAAAAAAAAAAAAAGAGTGGGAGGAACCTGGACTTCTGATCATTAGGATATGGCAAAGGGGTCACATTAGATGGCAAAGGTGATCACGCATGTCTATGTGTACACACATATTTACATGCACGCACACACCTGTCTCTACAGACTGCAGTGAGAGTTTCCTGTGCTGACTTTGAAGAAGGAAGCTGCCATGTTGTGAGAGGGCCCATTTTTAGAAACTTTCAGAAATTCTAGGAGTATAGCGTTGTTCTTGCTGACAGCCAGCAAGAAAACAGGGACCTCAGTCCTCCATTGATGGAGATGAATTCTACCAAGGAATCTGTGAGATCTTGGCATGTGTCCAGCTCTGGCATGTGTCCAGCTCTGGCATCAACCCCAGTCAAGCCTCCAGATAAGAACACAGCCTTGCCAGCATCTTCATGACAGCCTGTGAGTCTCCCAACAGAGGACCCAGCAAGGCTGTGCACAGAGACACTGAGATAATAATTGTGTGTATGTTAAGACATTAAATTGTGAAAATTTCTTACATTGCAACAAAAAAGCCAATACAACAAGATAGAAAATAAAGATGTATTTGGTGAAAGAAAAGAGGTGGCATAGAGCCTTCCTGATACCCAGGTGGGGAGAGCAGATCTGGGCAGAACATTCATTTGTTCATTTATTGATTTGTCAACTAGTTAACAGTCACTGCTGTGTGGCAGGTGCAAGGTCATAGCATGGAGCTTTTGCCCCTCACACCTGATTTCTCCTTTACCCTACAGACACAGCAGTAACTTGCCCACTCTGAAGTGGCAGAAAGGATGGGAAGCGGAATTCACTTTGCTGAGTTCCCACAATGACCTGAGCTCAGGGCTAGATACTTTGTATGTACTGACTCTCTCCGACTTCACAGTGACCCATAGGTATGTATTAACATAATTAGTTTGCAGGTTAAAAACACATTCAAAGATAGAGCGGGGAGTCTAAGAAAGTAAGTCAGCTCCTTCCATACTAAGAATTTGACTTAGGGAAAAATCAGGTCATCTAGCTCATGTGGCCTATTTATCAGGTCTCCTCCTCCTCCTGCGCCTCTTCTTCTACCTCATCTTCCTTCTCCTCCTCCATCTTATCAGAAGCATAGTCTTAAAAGAGTTAAAATATTAAGCATTAAAAAATGCAACCTGGTAGTAACTTCGAGTAATTTTGAAATGGAATAAATGTCTAGTGTGCACTTTTCACTTTTGTCAGCATATATTCTTCCCCTTCCACAAAAACATTATTAGAATGTTCCTTCAAATGTTTTCTAAATTTGAATCTGATGTCAACACTCCTCTCAACTGCATTCCACTGCCATTAGTGAGAGGATTTAGTGAAATAATGCTTCAGATCAAGCATCAGTCTTTTTTTTTTTTTTAGACCAAACTTTGTATTCTTTTACTTAACATGTGTATCAGTCAGAATTCTGGTAGAAAACAGCATTCACGCCCATGAATCAAACAGAGCCTCCCTAGGGGTTAAGTCTCAGCGCTGTCACTGCTAGAGCCTGAATTCAATCCTGGGCTAGGGAGCTGACCAACATGGCGCAGCAGACCTCTCCTGCCTCTCCCGCTGCTCCCCTCAGCAGTGTATTTCAGTCAATCTGCCTGTTGTGCTCCCCACTATGTTTCTGGTGAACCCTCTTATCCCCTCACCTCTGACTTGCACCCCAGTTTTATGCAAAGATAAAATCTTAAAAAAAAAACAAAAAGTGAGCGATGTAGTGAAGGATGGTTTGCAGAGATATGTACAAGGGAACCAACAAAGGATGTTGAGACACTCAGGAGATGACCGGAGAATCCAAAGGGCAAGGGGAAAAAATAGAGGTAACAGAGCCTAGGGAGGGTGCAGGTGTGGGGGATGCCCAGTCGGAACTATAGTCCTGCAGGTGTGGAGGCAAGAAGAGAGTGGAGAAAACATATCCAGGCTTTGCTTTCCTTCCACCCTTCCTGCTCATGCCCGTGTCTTTCATTGGCCAAACCCAACTTTTAGCCAGAGGGCAAACTGGGGATGGAATTAACTTCCTAGAGTGCTGAGCAGGGCAGAAAATGATTCTGGAAGAACAAATAGAGAAGAACTAGGACATTATATTGTAAGCCGTATTCTTTTTCTTAAATATCCCTTGAAGAAGGTCTTCTTAATGGAATATAACATTTCACCGTATGATGGGTCTACACTTTATTATTAGTAGTATTATTAATAGCAGCAGCAACCGCAGTGATATTAGGGGATATTTAGATTGGTCTCTGTACAGTTACTACAATCTTTGCCCATAATTAGTTTTCTATACCGGCCATTTAAATGACTCAGTTCATAGGGGTCTCTCCATAGCACACATAGTCTCTCCTGGACCTGAAGCATCCAGGTGAGAAAGCCCACCTCCCCAGCCATCCCAAGATTCCTGGAAACGTTGACCATTAACTCTTACTTTTACTTTCCCATTAATGAGTCAGGAGAAGGCTTGGGTGGCTCCTGAAAGAACTACTCTTCAGAAATTGCAGGACTGGACCTGGGGCAGAGGGAGGGAGGATGAATGGCCAGGGATGGGTTTGATAGCCACGAAGTTTCCCCCTCCTCAGGAGGCTCTCTCAGTTTTGGAATTCCATTCTGGGTTTCTCCCTGAGACTCCTGGGCCACTGGCTGTGGCAAGCTTGCTCCCCCTGCTGGCCAGTCTGGGCATCTGCGGGAAGTAAAGCCCAGTCCAGCTCTTGTAGGATCCATACATCTGCCACCCTGAGAATAATCACCAGAATGTGCTCAGGCTCTGGAAATGCTCTGAAAAGTTCCCACAGGGCTTTGAGCATCCAAGGAATGCTTGGATTCACTCCCCTGGGGTAAGGAAGAGTCTTGGTTAGCATAGGATTTCTCAGACTCTGGTGGGAATTTAAGCTGGCATATATATTACAAACATAATTTTTTAAAAATTCAATCTCACCTACTCTAGGAAGCCTTCCATGACCATACACCCCAAGCCCCAGGGTAATCAATATGCTACTTTTCTTTTATCCCATAGCATTTTTGCTTACATAGACTCAGGTGAGAAAGAAAAATGATTTTACTGTTTTTTTCATATCTATTTTTGAACTCCAGTTCCACCAAGGAATTGTAGTGACTTTATTTCAATAATTTCAGGGTTTATCCCTGTTCTTTCCCTGGCATTATGTCCTAAAGGGAGGTGGAGCAGAGAGGGAATGCTTATGTAGTGCCAAGAACCAGGGAATGTGCAGCTACCAAGCCTCTTAACCAGCTGTCCTTGTGGGCACCTGCTGAAATACTCCTGGGTAGCAGCCAGGGAAGGCCCCACTGAGAGGTCCCACATTCTTGAGTGTGGGCTTCTTCATTAGTTACATTTGGACTCCTGGGAGTCCCTCTGTGGTCCCATCAATTCACAGGGATGCCAGGCTTTCTGAAAGAATAGTTAAGAAAACAGAAGTCTTTTCCGACCTCTCCCCCTCCTCCACCTAGTGCCTCTCAGAGAAACAGAGCCAGGTTCCCCCTCCCCCATATTGCCCAGGGCTCAGCTCTGCAGAGCAGAGGCCTACCTTTCACCTGCTCCCCTCCAATTCATCCCCTCTGCCTAGCCAGGGGGCCCAGCCTGGGCAGGAAACATGCTCTCATTTCCCATTTTTTCCTTCCAGATCTTTTGTCCAGCTCCAAATGAGTTTTTCTTCCCCTAAAGGTCTAGGAGGGCTTTTGAAAAACAAAAGGCAGGAAGCAACTGCTTTTATTCTGCTTTTTGCTCTCATCTATCTTCCTGCCTCCTGGAGGAAAGGCAAAGCAGGAGCACAGAGGCTGAATGAGAAGAAAGGAAAAAGGGAAGGGGGTGGGGTGGGGTGGGGAGCAGAAGAGAATCATCTAATGTTTTAAAAATGTCATGCTTCCACACATCCCTGCCTGCATCCCTGCCCTCATCCGAGCCTTGCCTCTACCCTCACCCTCTTGTGCCCAGGGGCCAGTCAGGACTTGCATTCTCAGAGATGGAGGCAGAGGCAGCAGGTCCATCCCTGACCCCCAGCATCATAGGCCTGGCCTGTGGCAGACCCTCAGCCTGCACACCACCAGTAAAAATTTTAGCCAGGGAAAGCAAGGAGGTAATCTACCCTTAAAAGAGAGAGATGGGGAAAGAGGAAAATGTAGAGGGAGAACTCTGCTAGGAGAAACGAAACTGCCTTTAGTGAAATAAGCACTGAATTAGGAGCCTGGAGGCCTATTGCCGTGAGATCTTCAGAATGCTCCAGGCCAGGCCTTACTGTTGCAGGGCAGGGAGAGGGGCACCCAGAACTCCCAAACCTGCCCATTCTAAATCCGCTGCATCAGGACAAAACATATTAAGACCTTACGTGGAAAAGAAATTTTAATACAATTAGTGTGATAATACAAAAAAGACAAAGAATATAGTTTCTAAACTGAGCACCCAAAGTTACCCATCACCTTGCGGGCAAAAGTCCACCCAAATGGGATTGGCCCAAGGCAAGGCCCGAAAGCCTGCCATGAGTTTAAAACACCTTTTGGCAGGGACCCATAGAAAAGGGTCAGAAACAGTCAGACAATTCTGGGAATTAAAGAGCAAAATCAAAACCAAGATCAACGTTGCCATAGTCACCTCCCCACGGGTCTCTCACCCACATCTGTCTCAATCAGTCCAGGCCAGTGCAGCTTCCTCACATGTCTCTCTGCTCCTTGTTCTTCTTCTGGCCTCCATCCTGCTCCCTTTCTTCCTTTCTCTCCTCTCTGTCTTCTTGTCTCTCCTGCTCAGCTCCACCCTCCCTTCAGTGGGGCAGGGAACCTGGAACACTCCCCTTTCCTGAGGACCACCCTCTTACATTACCATCCAGTCTGGTAGGCAGGAGAGAGAAAAGTTCACGGACTTTGTGGTTAATATGTTTGTGAAAGAGCCCAATGGTGGGTAAAACCATGAATGATCACTTAACTTTTGGGTAAGTCTCATTTTCCTCATCCGTAAGCAAAGGGAAGAATTTCCACATCGTAGTGCTGCTGTGAGGATTGACTGAGAAGAGAGCCACGAAGATCTTCATGACATGGGTTTAGCATGGGAGATGGGCATTCTCCTGAGGAGGACAAGCCCACGCTTCAAATGTCCAAGAAACCAAGAAACCACCTTGGGAACTCTCAGTCTCCAAACACGAGTAAACTGAAGACAGCGATGTTTCTTCTTGGCAGCTGCTGGCCCGCAGAAGCCCACTCATTCCGTGACCTGAGTGCACTGGCCTCGAGGCCACATCTCTGCTTACACTGCCATCCCTAGCTGCTCTCCACCCTGAAGTCTGGTCGCCAGCACCAGGGAGTCAACAATTGGCTTCCTTTCCCTTGCTGTTCCACCAGAATTTCTTGAGATCTTCCCACTCAGAAGCAATAATGCCAGGCGCTGGTGTTCAAGGGTATAAAATAGATGTGTTGGGAGGAAAAAGACAGAAAATAGGAAATCAGCCGACAGGGTGAATCAACTCAATGACAGAGGATATGAAGAAGCTGCACAGGCAGGGAAGAGGAGGTGTGAGGAATCCATTTCCTGGGGAAGTAAAGCCCCAGGCAGCCAAAGACTGCCATGGGGCTTTAGGCAGAAGGCGCACACTGCAAATATCTTGAAGTGGGAAAGGACAGCTATTTTGCTGGATCCCTAAAGGGAGGTGTGTGGGGAGGCAAGAGCAGAAGTAGATCCCTGACACTCAGTCCCCTCAAGGGGCTTGGTTCCAAGTTTTGTGCCAGTACCATTCATACAGAAGCTTGGTGTGGCCTGCACCTCAGAGAGCCCCATTGCTGGATCTCCTGGGGGAGCCCAAGGTGCACCTGGCCACCAGCACCAGCTCAAAACCTGTAGATGGTCAGTGTGGGCCTAGAGTCTAACCCAGGGCAGGCTGCCTCCCACCATCAGTCGACTAGTTTCAACAGAGTGAAGAGAAACACAGGTTCCCAGATGAAGGTGGAGGAGGAGATATAATGCAAAATAAGATTAGAACTAGACCCACACAGGAAAGTGGGGGTAGAAGAAATCAACATAACCATAAACACAATCCCTAAGTGCCAGCTCCTAAGTTCAAAGCATAGGTAAGAGTTAGACTGCAG
Source organism: Scalopus aquaticus (assembly GCA_004024925.1). Lineage (NCBI taxonomy): Eukaryota > Metazoa > Chordata > Mammalia > Eulipotyphla > Talpidae > Scalopus > Scalopus aquaticus. The sequence continues at coordinate 101,251 of PVIJ01000437.1, read as the reverse complement.
TATAGGGCCAAAGATATGGAGATTGCGCCCATTGTCTCTTCTCTAATTCTATTTAGCCAGTAAACAGATAGCCATCCTCAAAGAGGAGCCCCTCCCAACTGAGAGAAGCCTGTATCAGTGCCATCCTTGTAAGAATTCAAGGCAACCATTTTCTTTGCCCACCTGTGCCTATGCAGGTGGTTTCCTTTACCAACTCTGTCACTCTGCAGGGCAACGGCCTGCCTCTCTGCCCGTGACCTGCACCATGCAGGCCTCTCTTAGCAAACCTGTCCCCCTCAGAGGAGCAGCTCTTCCTGTCCACTTGTATCTGTACAAGTGTCCTTTACTTCCTTGTCCTAATAAACCTGTTCTTTAAGAATAACTGAGTCTCTGTCTCTTGGAGAAGTTTGTAACGTGCCGCCGAAGGGAGCTCTGGTGAAACCTTTCCTGGAGTGAACCCAAGGACCCAGCTCTGCTCTCAAATCCATCGACTCTAAAAGGACATGAAAGACAAGGTAAACCCCAGTCCTTCCTTTGTGAGACTCTACACTCCAGCACCTCCCCCCACTTCATGTCCCGTTTCTCCTTCCTCCCTCCCCCTGCTCTAGCCTCCAAATGTGTGAGGAATACTCCTGCGCCAGAGCCCAGAATGCCCTTTCCCCAGACTCCACTTGGCTCATTCCCTCACTTTGTTTAGTCTTTCCTCCAGTGTCACCTTCTCAGCAAAGGCCTTCCTTGGCCACCCTATTTAGGAAAGCATCTGCTCCCCCAACCCAGAGCTCCTGATCCCTTGCCCCATAGCAGCCCTTATCTATGCTCTACAGTTGCTTATTTCATGTTTGTTGTCTGCACCCCTCACTAGAATAGAAAGGCAGAGATGTTAATCCATTGTTGTTTCCAGGGTCTAGAACAGAGGCTGGTATATAATAGGTGCCCAATAAACATGTGCTGATGAGTAAAAAGTTAATGGTAGTGGTGTGGCAGATATGGCTCAGGTTGCTGCCCTCCTGGATACTGATCACACTCGCAGTGACGTTTTCAACAGACCCAGTCCTTCTGCAAAGCTCTCGACAATGACCTCTGCGGCCATCTGTCAGACCACGGTCTCCAGGGCCTGGTCCCATTTAATCTCGGACTGACCTCCGCTTGCGTGCTCCTTAGCAGCTGGGTTTCTGGACTCTGCCCCTACCCAGGCAGCCCATTCCTCACTTGCATTTGTTCACTGTGTGCTGCCTCGGGTGGGCTCTCTACGGTGCTCCCCAGACATGAGATGAGGCGGTCCAAGCCTCCAGCCCTGTCCTTGGCCAGCCCACTCCAGACTGACTCATGGCCCCTGCACAGCGTCCCCCTACTCATTGAGGTGATGGGGTATGAGCAGAGTCAGTTCTCTCCTTTCTTAAAGCAGGACATGAAGCTTCCCAAGGTCACTTGCTGCGTGGGGGCAAAGCCAGGTCCCAAAGCAAGTTGCATGGCCCGAGGCCAACCCTTTTATGCCTCACCTCACTTAAACTCTGTAAGCGCCTCTCTTCTACACTAAGACATGCTAATTTATGTACAATTTACCTCACCCAGTGTTGTGAAGTTCAAAAAAGAACTTACAGGAATGTGTTTGTAAACTGATGAACGCATCTTAGGAGTCTGGACTCCCCCAGACCTGCGCAAGGAGAACATACACAGTGGCGCTCAGCAAAGGCTTTTGCAGTGGGCTGCTCTTAGCTTCACAGGGCCTCCTGGCCTCCTGGCCTTTCTCAGGCCTCTCTGCTCTCACTCTAGCTTCCCTCCCCTCACCTAGAGCGCCAGGTGCTCAGCCAGGTGGTGAGAGGCAGGCAGGAAGGCCCACCCTGCCCGCTGTGAGACATTCACAGCCCAGTTGGGAGAGACTGACAAGGAATAAGACAAAATGCGGTGTGAAAAGTGCATGCAGAGTGTGCCAGGCTGCCATGGGAACAGGGAGGGGGCCGGTTAGTCGGTTAGTTGTAACCACAAAAATGAAAACAGCTCCCTGAAAGCGTGCCTTGCTTTCAGCTTTCCAAAGAAATGGGTGTGAAGAGCGGGGGAGGGGCAGATAATGAAGAAATGGAGTTTTCCCGTTTTGTTTGCCTGCTAGGGCTGTTGCCTTAGCGGAGCTAATGCTCTTTCAATGGAAAAAAAAAAAAGGAAAAAAGAAGAGAAAGATACAAAGATGCTCTCGCACACCCATCAACGAGGCATTTTTAGCAGCTCTGCCTTGCACAATCATTTCTCGATGTTTGTTTTTCAAGAGGCTTTGCGGCATCAGCTGACACTGGCTGTAAAGGTCTGAGCATTAGGAAAGCAGGCCTACTTCTAGCACACAGAATTCTCACCTCCTATTAATGAGCCACTTCACAACCCATTTCTGGTTTAGTGCCCAAGTGCAGGGGTTGTCTAAGCAGGGTGAGTTTAACCCTATGGTGGTTTGGCTCTTCCACGTATTCTGGCTGCAGGAGAGGCAGATAATAACAGGCAACTCGCAGGCCTGTGACTTAAAACCACATGCTCCCTACATGTCCATCATGGGTTGGTGGGGTCTCCGCAGCATGCCATCCTCACTGGGGGACCCACCATCTGGGGACCGAATAGGGGAAGGGGAGATGGAGACACCCTGGCTCTGGAAAGTTTTCACGTGGCAATAACCCCTGTCATCTATCAGGCCCGTGTGCCAGAGTGAGTCACGTGGCCATGTGGACTGGCAAAGGGGGAGTGAGTGGTCAGCAGCGGTGTTTATGTGAAGAACAAAGAGCATCACCCACTCACTGCATGCACTCCGCCCCTGCTCATTCTGGGGTCCCTCTGGCCCCACTGTGCACCTTCCAATGACCTGCCCTCACGTCTGGTTCAGCTCTCTGAGAGAGAACGTTACCCTTTGTGGGCTTCCCAATGTTACCTGGTGGTGGTGGGATGTATGTGGGGGGGTAGGTAGTGGGTATGCATATGGCGTGTGTCTGGGTGTGGGGATGGTAAGTAGTTGTGTATGGTACGAAGTAGTGTGTGATGGGGATTCATAATATGTGTGTGTGTGGTGGTGTTGTCTGTGCGGTGCTTGTATATGTCTGTGTATCCCTGTGTATGTGGTACATGGTATGTATGTGGTGTGTGGTGTCCGGTGAAGGTCTGATGTGTCTGTGTTTAGTGGTATGTGGTAAGTTTCAGTATGGTGTGTGTGTGGCCATGGTATGTGCTGGGTGTGTGTGTGTGTGTGTGTGTGTGTGTGTGTGTGTCCTCCATGGCTCCAGCTAGTGGAGGTCACAGGCATGTGCCATGTGCATCTGCAGTAGACTTTTGTTCCAGGTATGGCCGAGGTCTTTTCCTTCAGAAGGGGCTGCATGGACCTCAGAGACTCTACTCCCACAGTATTCAAGAACATCAACATAAATACTTGCTTATCCAGGGCCTCCCTGGAGGCGCAGCGGTTAAGTGCTGTGCTGTGGAGCTGTCGGCAGCAGCGCAGCGATGTGAGTTCCACACCCAGCCAGGGAGATACCCACATGGCGCGACAGACCTCTCCCGCCTCACCTGCTGCTCCCCTCAGCAGTGTATTTTGGTCGATATGCTTGTTCTGCCCCCGACTCTGTCTCCGGTGAACCCTCTCCATGCCTCTGGCCTGTACCCCAGCTTGTATACATAAATAAATAAATCTTTAAAAAAATACTGGCTTATCTAAAAGCAGAAAAGATTCTCAGACTCTCACCAGTACACATGGAGCCCCTTAGGGAAAATCTTCTGAACAATGCAGCTTTCCTGGTCTTGCCACAGATGGTCTAATTTAGTAGCTGGCAGATGGGCCTGGGGCCCTGCATTTAACAAGTGCCCTGAGTTCCTGAATGCTGATCTAACTTCACTCTCCATCTTCCTCCCGTAGTAAGTTTTATGAAGAGCCCAATTTTCAGAAGAAAGCCCTCAGAGCAGCACCATCTTCCCCGTGTGACAAAGCAGTGACTCAGTGACAGAAGCATCAGTGGAGGCCCTGGGGTCACATATGCTACTGCTTCAAATGCCTTCACCAAGAATGCCTCAGGGGTCTGCCCGAGGCATATCCATTTCACAAAAGGCACTGCTGCCCTGGTTGTTGAAATTCTGGGTGACCCTTGTTTCCCCAGTAAGGCTAAGGGGTGATAGAGAAAACAACACAGACTCTGCATTAAAGTTCCAGGCTCCCATCTGGCTGCACTGGCAACAGCTTTGTGTCCAGTGGGTGAGTTCTGGAATCTCTGAGGGGCTGCCCCCCAGCTGGACTAGGGAACTAATACCTGCCCATTAAAGGGGTGATTATGTGAGATATGTGAGGAAACAGCCTGGCACAGAGCAGCTGCTCCCCACATGGGAACTGTAATAATGTTCCATGGGGGTGTTCCAACGGGCCAGAGGAATAAGCCCGGGAAACTAGAAGAGCTCTGCCCACCTCGGTGAGCACTAAAAGCCAACTTTGCCACCTCTGCTGAAGCAGAGGTTGAGATAGCCCACTGTCAACCTGCCAAAGGACATGGGCCTGGTGTTCTTGGAGGTGCCGCTAGCCTGCAGCTACAATACCTCAGTGGCTTCCTCCTCAGACCAACTGCCTCCTGCCTGCTGGGCTTCCTTAGATGTCTCTAAGCTCCTTACCCTTGCCCTCGGCTATCAGTTCTGCCTTCTTTAGGTTAATGGAACCTCTGAATAATTAGCAAATCTCCCCTTGCTCAACTGTAGATCTTATCATGAGGCGAAATAAAATGGATTCATATGTATGCAAGCATTTTCGCAACAGCTGCCGCTGGCGTAGGCAACAGATGGCTCCTGACATTCATTTGGCGGCAGGGAGAGCCTAGGTACAGGATCCAAAATGGGTCGAAGACTTAGGTGCTGTAGGAAGTGATGGGTATAGAGTCAGGAAAAGGAGACCCCATAGGCCAAGGCCAAGGTCGGACAGGTGGCCTGGGCTCCCGCTGCAGGGATGAGTCCAGATCTTAAGGCCGGACACCTTTCCTCCCCAGGGGCCAGCACAGGACAATCAGTGACCCCGCTAGGGATCCAGGCCTGAGGGCTGCCTCCAGCAGGTGCTGGGAGCATGTGAAAAGGTGCTCGGGGGTCCCACTGAAAGTACTTTATCCAGAGGGGACAAGCCTGTGGTTTAGAAGCCTTGCTATGGTGGCATCTCCTTTGCAGGGCCCTGAGAAATGTGGTCAGTGGCTCTGGGTTCTGCCCACACGTCATTCTCCTTCCCTCTCATGCCCGGACACTGACTGTCAGGTTATGGGAATCGCTTCTGGGGATGGCCCTGTGGCTATCCTCAGAGAGGTTCCAGGCTGGTGCGGGAGTCAGGTCACAAAAGGGGGGTTGGAGAAGGCGATATAGGGCAGTCCTATCCACCTTGAGTCACATCACAGCCACCTGGGACTCTTCCCAAAGTACACACGGAGCTACTTCCCAACAACCATGCAGTGAGTAAAATTACACCCAACTTCCTCAGCTTTAACTCTGAACCAGCACTGTTTGAAGTACTTTACAAATGTCCACTTACTAAATTCTCAAAACCATGGTATTTCCATGTTCCAATTACAAATGGGTACAGAGAAGGCAAGTCACATGCTCAGGGTAGTAGTTTGCAGAGCCAGGGTGGTCCGAGTCTGAGGTCAAAGGTTGCCTGATAAGGTACCTACAGATTCACCCCAGGGCTCCCCTATGGATCCCAGTCTCGCAGGACTGATTTCAAACCTTTCCTGCCTCAGCAAATAGACAAAAACATACATGTTTTGGACCTGCAGGGCTGCTCAAAAGCAATGGTACCAGAAGGGGCCACCCCTCTGCTGTGTTTAGCTCTGAAGAAGTCCAGTTTAGGGGTCACATTTGCTACTGCTTCAAATCCCTTCGCCAAGAATGCCTCAGGGGTCTGCACGAGGCATATCCATTTTACAAAAGGGCTCTGCAGTCCTGGTTGTTGAAACTCTGGGTGACCCTTGTTTCCCCAATAAGGCTAAGGGGGGTGTTAGAGAAAACAACACAGACTGCATTAAAATTCCAGGCTCCCGTCTGGCTGCACTTGCAACAGCTTTGTGTCCAGTGGGTGAGTTCTGGACCAAGGAAGTAAGGGAGTCCTGTCCAGAAAAGAGGCTGGACGTGGTCTTTTTCCATGTGGATGACCCAGGGAAAATTCAACACTGACATTGATTTGAGACTTTGGAAAACTGAACCAGTGAGCAGGTAAGTAGATGCACCAGATTGTGCTGTGTGAACACAGGCAGTTAGGCCATGCTGTGAGCTGTTCATGCCTGGTTAGCTGGTCAGCGTTAAGGTGTCAAACTCGGGCTGGCCTTGTGTGATGACGTCGGTAATGCTTTAAATACAAAGACTCTGATTATAAAGCAATGGTGCTATAGTCCATGCAGGTGTGGATGTCCAGCCCACATGGGTTCTGGCTCCATACTTTGTTCCTTTGACCCGGGATCCCAGCTTGGGACCCTCCAGCCTCCCACAATGCTGAAGTGGCAACCCATTCCTGCCACCATCCTGTGAAGCAGGTGGGGTGAAGGGTAGGGTAGAGGTGGGCGATGGCATGAGTGTGAGTCGGCTGATGTATTTACTCTTCTCTTTCTGGCTCCAGGTACCCCACCTGGCAGGCTCTTGCAGGGTAGTTTCTCTAATAATGGGCACCTCCAGAGAGCAGTGTCCAGGTGTCTGGCTCCTGTGGGGTGCCATGCCCTGGCAGCTGCCCTGGTACCCCTTTGGTGGCTTTGCAGCAGAACACTACTGCTGAGGCTGCCCCTACGAGCTGCGTCCTCAACACCCCCCTAGAAGGCTTTGTATTGAGTTCTGACGTGTGGCCCCTGCCATGTATGGCTTCTCTGTTACCCCAGAGGATGAGTTTCTAGCCAGTGTGCCAGAGTCACACCTGAGAGCCTCTCTGCACCAGTCAGCCGTGGAGGCTCCCTCTGCAGTGAGGTCAGCCTGGGTGGGCACAGTGACTGCTTCGGGTGCCACTCTCCACATACTTGTGAGTTCTTTTGAGTCTTTATAAGATGATTTCACATCATTCCAATCCCGTTGTCATCATAATTCCTTATAGAGTAGAATTCTTCATATGTTACTTTCGCTGTTCACGTTACTGTATGGTTTCAGTCCCCTCGTTGGACCTGGACTGACACAAAATTCACAGAGATGGGCTCATTTCTGGCTTTTGTACAGGCTGTTCCCACAGCCCATTTCTCCGGGCTGACATGGATAATGGCTAAGCGTACTAATGCCAGAGGCAGACTGTCTGGATTCAGACCCCAGATCTAGCAGTGGCTGGGGGGAAGCCACTAATCTCCATGCCTTGATCTTCTCATCTGTAAAGCAGAGATAATAGGGTTGTGGTGGGGATTACATGAATTAATGTATGTGTAAATGGCCTGGCAATTTGGTGTCAGATACATATTTGATATTAATAGCAAAAGCTTCTTTTGCTCTTAGAGCTTTCGGCAAAGGGGTCCCTCTTTGGGAAGGCCTCATGACCACCTCCTATCCCAGGCTGAGTTAGGTGCCCTTGCCCTGTGCCTCCATGTAAACTGTCCTTCACATTGCACTGATGTCACCGCTGGTTTACTTGTCAGATAAGTCTCTCTGCAGATTTGCAAGCTCCATGGGGACAAGAGTATGTCCCCAGAGCCTCACACTGTAGCTGACTGTGTTAGTTCAGGTCCTCTGAGAAACAGACTAAGACAGAATCACATGAGTAAGACATGGACTAGGTCGAGTGACTGTGAAGGATAAAGGGGGAAAGAACAGAGGCAGGTCTTCATAACGTGGTGTAGGTCTGATACCTGTGAGGGAGAGGGAATGGGAGACAGATGGTATAGGCAGGGTCTCAGACTTCGAGAAGTTCTAAGAAAGATCTGCCAGTGCTAAAAAGGCACTTTTCCAAAGAAAGCACATAAAAAATGGCTCATTGTTATTTACTGTCAGGGAAATACAAATCAAAACCATAACGAGATACTGCCTCACACCTGTGATAATAATCCATATCAAAAAGACCAGAAACAAGTACTGGTGAGGAGGTGGAGAAAAAGGAACACTCTTCCCCTGTTGACTGGTCCAGTCCTTATGGAAAGTAGTATGGAGGTGTCTCAAAATATTAAAAATGGATCTACCATATGACCCAGCCAATTCCAGGCCTAGGTATCTACCTGAATAATACAGAAACACTACTTTGAAATGAAACTTTCACTCCAGTGTTTATTGCAGCGCTATTTACAATAGTCAAGCTATGGAAACAACCAAAGTGTCCCAAAACAGAGGAGAGGACTGAGGAAATGTGGGCTATATATACACACACAATGGAGTACCATTCAGCAATCAAAAAGGATACACTCGTCATTTGCAGCAACATGGGATGGAGCTGGAAGGAATAATGCTAAGTGCAATAAGCCAGAAGGAGAAAAATAAATACCAGATGGTGTCCCTTATATGCATAGAGAAACCGAATAAAGGGTCAAAGACAAACTTTTAAACCAATCACTAGGGGTGCTTTGGTGGTGGGTACACTACCATGGCTACACCTGAGCGGGGAGAACCTATAGCCAAAATATTAACAACGATGTAAACCAATGGCACTTCAGTAAGAAATTAAAAAAAAAAATCTGCCAACATCACTGGGGGGAGGGACTAAAGCCACAGACATGCTTGGAAGAGTCCCGCATTCACAGACCTGGGTCTGCATTAGTCCTGCCCTCACAATCAGTGATTGGCTGCAGCAGTGGAGGCCTGGCCTCAGTGCAAATGTGGTGGTGGATCTAGAGAAACAACAGCTGGGACTGTCAGTCAATTCGGCTCCCCACAGCAGATCTGAGCAGCACATTTCATGACTGCACAGTAACCGACAGACAGAAGGTTGGCCACACCCCAAGGATACGGGGCCAAAGCACTTATGCCAGGATCTGTCACCTTAATGCAGGGAGAGGGGGTCCCTTGAAGTGAGGGTTCGTACATGCATCTATCAATATATATAGTGCTAAGCCCTTACCCCTAGAATAAAGTCATTCAAAACTCTAAGAATTTTGGCACTTAATTCTAATAAACAGAATTACTTTCAATTTATGAATTTTCTTTCAGGCAGTACTATGTTTACATTATTGCAATCATTATTATCAGGTAAGATTTTAGATTTTAAAAATAATTGATATTTACAACCAATATTTGTTAGTTTGATACATATTTCTACCATAGACTTCATAATTGTACATTTTAGTGTCTGAACAAATTCAACAACCAAACCTCCCAAGTCATTGCTACTCTACTTTCCACTACTCTTATGTTTTTTGTACTATAGGTAATTCTATCTATCTATCTATATTTGGGAATAAATTTAGTTTCTGTTAGGTTGCAGCTCTAGGATAAATTTCTAGGTTTGAAATTATGGATCAAAAGATAGTTTTTTGCTAAATTTGTTGCTAAAGCCTTTGTCAATAATGTGTATCAGTTACCTTATGGCTGCATAAAGAATTACCACAAAACAAAGTGGCTTCATACAATCCACATTTATTAACCCAGTGCTTCTGTGGGTCAGGGATCCAAGCACAACTTAGCTGCATCCTCTGCTTCAAGGCCTCTAGGCTGTGATGGTGTTGCCTGAGGCCAGGGTCTCATCTGAAAGCTTGTCTGGGAAAGGATCTCAAGTTCACATGGTTGTCAGGATTCAGTTCCTTATGGGCTATTGGACGGAGGTCCTCAGTTGTAAGACAGTTGTTGATCTGAGACCAAGTTCCTTGCCATGCGGGCCTCTCCAGGTTGATGACAACTTGTGCCATCAAAGCATGCATCAGGGAAGACAGACATCACAATCTTTGTAACTGAATTACAGAAGTGACAGACACCCCTCAATGTTGCTCTGTTTTATTGTTCTGAACCCAGGGGAGTGATGACCTAAGGCCAAGAATACCAGAAGCAGGGATCATTGGGGCCATCATGGAAATGTCATCAAACAAATGAAAAATGTCACCAAAAGCACAGGCTTATGCTAACTTTACCACAACCTCATTATATTGAATGCTTTGGTACTTAAAAATTACCAGAGTGGTAGCTATAAATGACTATGCCCCACTTTAATGCCGTCTTCTCTAGCCATGTGTCTCCCTGCACAGACACATGGGTGGGTCTTCTGCTCCTGCTTAGTGGCAAGTAATTTCTCTAAAGGTATCATCCTAAAGGACCAGCCACACAGGGGCTTTGAAAGATCTGTATTAGGCAGCAGGGAGTTCCTGGAAGGGTCCCAGTCTCAAGGCATTGCTGGTATTTGTGCAGCAACTCCAAGACCCGAACACTGATATTGTACCACCTCAAAGCACTAACATTTAGGAAGCCAATCTTCTTTTAACACTTACTGTGCCCTCACTGGGCTTCACATTTTGCAAATTTCATTTCACTTTTACTGTCAAAACAATGCTGTGAGATACACACTAACCCCCTACCCCATTTAGAAATAGTACATCCAGGAATAGAATATCCAGAAATAGAATATCCAAATAGATATAGAAAATCCAGGATCAGAGGTGTGAAATCACCACTTCCAGCTGCAAAAATGTCAGGTCCAGGGCCTCCCCGGTGGCGCAGTGGTTAAGCGCTGCGCTGCGGAGCTGTTGGCAGCGACGACGCGAGTTCGACGCCCAGCCCGGGAGAATCCCACATGGTGTGGCAGACCTCTCCTGCCTCGCCCGCTGCTCCCCTCAGCAGTGTATTTCTGATTTGCCTGTTCTGCTCCCCGCTCTGTCTCTGGTGAACCCTCTCGCCGCCCCACACCTCTGGCCTGTACCCCAGCTTGTATGTATAAATAAAAAATAAATCTTTAAAAAAAAAAAAAAGTCAGGTCCAGGATTTTAAACCTCAGCTACCTGGTCTGTGCTTTCTCAGCCTCCTAAATCCCCCTTGTCCTCAACTGGGGCCTTCCAGGGCTCTGTACCCTCAACCGTATTCCAACCTCGGCACAAAGTATAGATAGATCAGTGTCCCTTTCCTCTTCAGTTAGCTAAAAGGGTCTCCTCTGGGAGGAGGCTTTGCTCAGTGGCCATTTATTTCCTGAAGGTGAGACTGGAGAATCATCTCTAACCAGCATGGGGAGAAAGGCCATAGAGTCTTCAGTGCAAGCTTGCACTGCACTACAACCCTCAGGATAAATGGGTCAGTATCAGTTCACGGGTGTCTTGGTGGTGGTAATTTTATTTGGATTACCCTTGAGAGGAGAATGAACAATGATGTAAAAGGTATGTAAATAAATAAAAGGTAAAATAAAAATTAAAATAAATAAAATGGGTCAGTATAAATGCAGTATTTTGAGAATGGGACCTGGTGCTAGGCTGCTAGCTTCAAATTCTGGTTGTGCCACTTAAGCAGCTTTATGATTTGGGGCTAATTTCTTCATCTTTCTGTGCTATTTCCTTGCCTATAAAATAAAAATAATAGCATAATAACTACATGTCTCAAATTGGAGAGAAATGAAAAAAAAAATGCTTCTAAGAAACTAGCACAGAGTCTGGCGCACAATAAGGACTCCAGAAACATTACAATAGGGATGTGGTGGGCAAAAGCTTGTTGGTAAAGACCCTCACATCTATTGAGGCCCTGGCTTGGGACATATGCACACATGGGGGCAGCTCCAAGCAAGGGGGCCGGCATCATGGACATGGATTGGTGGGGACAGGGGCAGAAGCAGTAGAATCTGCTAGGGTCGGGGTGGGCAGAGCCAATGCTAGCACCATTGCTCCGGGCCCCCCTCACATATTCTGGTTGTGTCAGCAAGCATGTACATTTGTAGCTTTCTGTTAGTCAGCCCAGCTCTGGGTCTGTGCATGATTGTTCTGGGATGTTGGGCGTTTTTGTACATTCACACCCAGAGAACCAGGAACATTCGGGAGCAATGTTCTCTAGGGATCTAGGATAGGATACTGATGGTTGAGGTAGATAGCAGGTATCTGAGAAGGAAAGATGCAGGCAACGTTTAGAGGTTGACTTCCTGCCACCTCACTTGTCTGAAAAGCCCCAGAGCAAGTTTTCTAACGTTACCGGGATCAAGTCCTAAATCTATGTGCAGGGGATGCATTAGGTCACAAAATTTGAGAGTGTGGTTACCTTAAAACCTGTTGGGCCCCTGGTGCTCTGAGTAGTAATCTGCACCCTATAGAAAGTGACCCAAGAATATCCTGGTTTCCCCATTTAAATTAGCACTCAGGGAAATAGGGACCAAGTCCTGCCTTTGGGAAAATCCCAAATTGGGAAGACAGAACAGGATCACATATAATTCATATGGCCTCCCCAGCCAGCCTTACTGCAATTGTTAAGAAACTTTAGGGGGCCAGGGTTGTGTCTGTCATAACTTAAGAACCTGTCCATTTATTTTAAAATGTTACGGAGTTCTGGTCCCAGTGGGTAAGGAGGGAGATGGTACTTAAGGAACCAAAGTGCTGGTGAGACTAAGATCCACAGATCCTGGGGAAGAGGACGACATGTGATGAGAGGCCCCCGGGCCAGGTTCAGAGGTGCACTTCATCAAAAGCCACGGCTACTCACAAAGGGCTTTAAATGGGAGAAACTGACAGACCTGCACTTCCAAGGGCCAGGAGAGGTGGGGAGAACTGCCTGGCGGCCCCCAGGAGGAATGCCTGGGAGGCTGAGAAAGGGTGGGAGCATGACTAAGACTGGCCCCTGGGTTAGTCAGGAGGTGGGATGGTGGGCAGAGAGGACTGCTCAGCCTGAAGATTCTCAGCAAACGTTGCTGCTTCTCTGCTGCAAACCTGGCAAAGGGCAGGGAGGAGGGATGCAGTGAAGGGTTCAGGTGCTAACTGTCTAGGGATGTGTAGAATCTCAAGAAGGTGGAGCTCTGTGAAACATGGTTTGGAGGTGGACCATGGAAAGCAGGTGTGGGGACCAGGAGCAGTCTGAATGGAGACAAAACTCATGATTTGGAATAGATAGAGCCAAGTCAGCAGCCATTTTAAGGTGTGCTTTCCCTCTCATTGGGGCTCCTTACTTTATCTTGGGTAGATCGGCAGGAAAGCCTGAAGCCATCTTGGCTCCTGCAGTATTTGGAGCAGTTGGGTTGGGGAAGCTCAGCATATTCAGGCCCAAAATCACGTCTGCAGTCAACAAACAATCCCATGTGGCAGCAGCAGCTGGATGACATTGCAAGGGAACCCCGAAGTGTTACTGCTGAGTGATCACCCACTCACTAACTCACCTATCTTTGAGCCTATGCCTGCTGTCCAGGAGACCTGAGCTGGGGTGCTTAAGCCTCAGGTACTCAGTCATGGTAGACTTGATGTAAGGAACCACAGGTTGGCAAAGAATGGAGCTAGAACACTGCACTCCAACCCATGGCCAAGGACCCATCCTGCCCTGATCATTTTCCATCCACAGCTCCCTGCTACAACTTTCTACCACCGCCAAGTGACCTCCTGGTAGTTATGCATTCTCCCTTAGATATGTATGGCCTAATCCTGTGCCCCTAGTACCCTGGCCTGGTGCCTGAATTCTTCAACTCTTCCAGGGGAAAAATAATCTCCAAGAAAAATATATGAATGGCCAAGTAAACCGAGCTCGCTGATCACAGCTGTCATTTCCCTGCTGAGGTGTGCTGCCAAAGGATCCAAAGTGGGGTATGTTCTGTGCACCATGAGAGGCCTCAGGGGAAACAAGCAGGGCGTGGATAGAGCCAGCCCCTGAGTGCTGAGTGCGAGCAGGCAAGGTCTACCCCCATCTCCGCCCACTGCTCTCATTGCTCCCGTGAGTCAAGCTTGGCCCCATCGCCACCTCCCCTCACTGCCTCTGCCTCACTTCCCTCCACTGCTGTGTGCCCCGGAGTCTGACCAGGAGATTCTCCCTGCAGGGCCTTGGTTTTTCAGTGCCCTGTTTCTTTCCTTTGGTGACAGCTGCTGCCAGGAGTTGTCCCACAGCACAAATCTTGCCAGGCTCCAGGAAAATCTCCCCTCTAGGCCTTGGGTCCCCACTGCCCCTTGTTTGCTGCCAGCTGTCTCTTAGCATGCCATCTGCACAAGGCACACCACCGGTGAAGTCCCACCCCAAGTTCACATTTCCCGCCTTGCAGCCCACACTAATTTCTCATCGTGGCTTCTCAAAAATTCTCATCTGTATCAGAGCAGAAGGAAATTGGGATTTGATCACCAGGCAGACCCTGGGTGGGTCTTCACCACAGCGGCATCTACACCTTGCAAACACCCCTGGTGTGGAAATGTGGCCTGACTCCCACAGCCCACTGGAATTCAAAGACCAAGGAGGGCTGTCTTTTTTATTGATGGCAGGCCCTTTCCGTCACGCCCATTTGATCACGAACTCACACAAACTTACAGTTTTGTCAGGTAGTTTATATCATTCCCATTTAACAATCGGGGACACCAAGGCTCAGATACATAAAGGGACTGGCCCAATGTCACTGAGATCATAAGTGGCAGGGTGGGATAGAATCTAGACTGTTTAAAGTCTGTGCTTTTCCTGACACTGGGCTTTGGGCACAGAGGCATCGAGAGCCCCCCAATGGCAGGATGGTCCTGCACCAGCTTGAACTGTCTTTGAGATGAGCCCTCAAGAGTGGCCAGGTTTGAGTGTTGCCTTCCACATCTGCAGCACAGAGTCCCGGCGGGTTGTGTAGGGCAAATGTTTGATGCGGAACCAGTGTCTGGGAATGATGTTGCCACTGGGCGTATACAGCTTCTCACCTTGCTTGCCCAAAAGACTGCGCAGGGCAAGGTTCCCAGAGAGAACCTTCTCATAGAACTCCACTCCACCTTGGGCATGGGCTGCAGACAGGGAGGCCGCGCGGCGGTCTAGCCAGGCTTCCAGGGCAAGAGTAAGCGAGTCTGTGCAGAAGGCATAGGCTACAAAGCCAGCCACTGCTGCCACTAAGTTGAAGGCAGCCCGTAAGTTCATAGGGCCTCCATAGAGCCCCAGGGCATGCTTGGCACCCACAGTCAGTGCCCAAGTTCCTGCCAGGGAAGCTGGGGCTGGCAGGGCCTGCAAGACAGCTGCACTGCTCTCCAGGTACACCACTTCCCTGGCCAAGGCAAATTTCTGGGCATCATGGGACAGAATCAGAGCATCTCTCAGTCTGGCACCTGCTGGGCTCTGCCAGTCCACTCTTTGCCCATGTACAATCACAGGATGATCAATGTTGATCACTGGGCCACCTAGGAAGCTGGCGGGGATTCCCATCACTGCCCCAGTAGAAAGTCGTGGGAAGCCGGCACTCACAGGCTGGAAGGTGAAGGTGGTGAAGGCCTTATAGCCATGGCTTGAGGGGACGCCCATGTCCCGTAGCACCTCTTGCAAGAGCTTCTGCAGCTCTGGGGAGAGTGGGGCAGGCTGGCCCTGAGGCCAGTACTGGTACAGCCATTGGACCACAGGATCTGGGAAGAGGTGGTATGAAATTTGAGCCCCAAACAGGCCTGCACAGGAAGCCACCAACAGGCCTGTCCTGTGTCTCTGCACAAAGACAGTGGCCCGCCACAGGGGACCAGCCATGGGTGCTGCCACTGCAGTGAACCTGGACCAAGAAAAAGAAAGGTCAGCTATTAGTTCCCTGGGCCTGTCTGCAGACTGAAAATCTAACACAGCCCTTCCTCTCCTCACCCCAACCTTTTTTTAACTGAAGCAATACAGCACAGCAGTTAATGGCTGTGATGGTTACTTTTATTCACGTAATTCAGCAGAACACCAAGTATCCAAACACCTTACTCTACTATTCATCCCACAGTGAAGTCTTATGATCACTCATTTACAGAGAAACACATTTAGCTGATGGAATACTTCCTATATGCTAGACACAGTTCTAGGAGCTTTACATATATTATCTAACAATTGAATCCTCACAACTCCATCACCTAATTATTGCCGTTGCCCGTATTTAAAGGATGAAAATGGAGGCACAGACTTGGTAAATTAGCCAAAAGTAAAAACTGGTAAAATGGCAGTGCTACCAGCTGAATTGGGTCCCTCACCAAAATCATGTTGAAGTCCTAACTCCTGATACCTCAGTGTGACAGCATTTAGAAATAGTCTTTAAAGAAGTAATTAAGTCAAAAGGAGGTCACTGGGGTGAGTCCTAATCCAAAGTGACCAGTATACTTATGAGAGGAAATTAAGATACACAGAGGGACCATAAGAAGACACCAGTGAGAAGACCACCTTCAGAGAGAAGCCTCAGAAGAAACCAGTCCTGCAGACACCTTGTCTTGGGGCTTCCAGGCTTTAGAATTTTGAGCAAATAAACTGATTTATTTGCAGACAGGGCGGGCCATGCAGTGGTCCAGACAGGCTTGCGGGGCAAGAGTATAAGGGAATCTGTGCAGAAGGCATGGGCTACAAAGCCCGCCACTGCTGCCACTATGTTGAAGGCAGCCTGCAAGTTCATCGCTTTTGGTAGCTCTACGAGAAGAATAGAAGGAACAGTATTTGAACACAGGCTGTCAGGTATCCACAGCAAACTTTTCATTTTAAAAAATTTTTATTGCTAAATTACAAATGTATACCCAAAAAAGTGTACATCAACTGTCAATCACTATGAACTCAAGCCAATCATGTTTCATCGCTATTGCCTTCTCCGTGTATTCTGAAACGCATCCCAAACATTCTATTATTTCATGTTATTACGTTTCATACTATGCCAAATATTTCATATATATTTCTGTAAAAATTCACAAATATTTAACTTTGGTTGACGCTAACTGTCTTCCTGTGAAAATGTGTGATTAACAAGAACGCGGGGTACTGCTTGGCCTATTTTAATAAAAAACTACTAGAGTCACATCACTGGGACCTTTTTTCCAAAGAGGTAAGAGGCTAGGAGAGAAAGGGTCCTAGCCAAGGTTCCAACGGCCCCCAAGGCCAAAGCTGAGCTCCAGGTCGTCCTCGGAGGCTGCCAGGAGGGTTTGCAGGACCCTCAGCGGGTGGACCCCGCTCGGCTTTCAGCCGAGGTTCCGAAGCAACGCCCGGCGGCTCGAAGCCAGGCGAGAGGATAGGCTAGGGAGAGAACCCGGACCCGGAACCGCGCGTCCGCTAACCCAGCACCGGCCGCTCACCTCTTCCGCCGCCGCCAGGGACGCCGCAACACGTGCGTGGGGCGGGACCCGCGCAAAGCACGCCGGCCGGGCATCAGGGGGCGGGGACTACGTGGGAAGGAGCCTAACTCTGAGGTCCCTGGCCGGGCTTAGGGGGCGGGGCTATGGGGGCGGGGCCAGTGGCAAGGGGTGAGCCTCTGGCGGCGAGGAGCTGAGCTCCTGGCGCCCCCCCAGCTGGGCACCTTGAGCAGGTCTGCGACCTGAGAGGTCTCCGGTGGTGGTAGGCTCAACGCGGGTTAGCGCTTGGACTCTGCTCTTGAAAGATTGGCTTGGTCATCCCTCGTAGACCCCAGGAAAACGACGGTCCTGCGTGGGTGAGGAGGAGGTCTTGTGCCCCCTAGACGCCGGGCCTTTGTCCTTTCCGGTTTGGAAACGCTCTTAGCTGACGGGGGCTCTGAACTTTATGTTTATTACCATGGTCATTGTCCCCTCTCCCCATTCTTACATTCTACAGACCATTGAGCAGCATCACATCTGTCACTCTGCCTTCCCAGCAGCTCTGTGGATAGGTCGGGGATCAGCTTCCGGTACGGGAAGTCCAGCTTGCCACCGGCTTTTGTAAATAAAGTTTTGTTGGAATACAGCTGTGCCCATTCCTTTTCCTCTAGAAGGGCAGGGTAGAAAAGCAAGGACAGAGACAATCTGGACAAGAAAACCTAAAATATTTACTAACTATTCACAGAAAAACTCTGCAGATATTTGAAGTAGCTTATTCCTTATGTAGATTATTCCTATTTTGCTGATGAAGAAACAGGTCTTTAGCTTGAGCAGGGTGCCTACTTCATATGTACCTAGTATATGCCAGAAGGGTATAGTACTCTGTACACTTCCCATTGTGGCTCTTGCCTCCATACAAGTTCAACTGAGTGGGTCTGTTACTGATTCTGAAGGGTCTTTGGTCTCCACCAATTAATCCCACATAAATTTTGAAAATGCCAATGTAGTGGCAACCAGGCGAAGGTGGGGGGGGGGGGGCGGAGAGGTAGGAGGCGCACACCTCTCTGCTCCTGGCAGGATTTGTATACTTTTAGGGCTCTCTCTGGCGTTGTCTGCCTCTCTCTAGTTGCTCCTCCTCTGGATGCCTTCTCCACTGCAGCTGTCCTTGTCTGAGTGAGGCGGTCCTTATAGCCTCGTGTCTAAATGGTGCTATAATATGTTTTAATGTGACCTCAGCCTAGTTCAGAATGAGAGATAATCTATAGGACAAACGAGTGGCAAATCAATGGCATAAAGATCATGGAGGGAAAGGAGACTTATAAAAGACTTGAAAGACATAGCAGTTAAATGCAATTTGGCATCCTAAATCAGCAGTTAGTTTTCTAAAAACAGGACTCCTTTGAGAAAACTGGGGAAATGTGAATATGGATTGAGAATGAGGCGATATTAATGAATTGCTTACTGTAGTGTCAGCAAAGCACAGAGCACGTTTTCTATCAATTTGGGCAGATGGGTAGCGAGTCCTGGAGCCCTCAGTGTTTTTTTCTGGCTTTTAATGATCTCTCGACACCAGTTGTAGTGAAGCAACCAGGTATAGGGCAGGCGGGGGGTGGGGGTGGGGTGGGAGTGAGACCGGGCTAATCTGCTGCAGGACCCTCTGCCACCTCCCATCCTCTGTGACGCCACCCTTATATGCTCTGACTCTAGCTCAGGTGTGCCGACTCACTCATGTGCACACCACACTCCAGGTGCCACCGGCAGGCACTCAGGTAAGCTCACAGGTGT
Source organism: Scalopus aquaticus (assembly GCA_004024925.1). Lineage (NCBI taxonomy): Eukaryota > Metazoa > Chordata > Mammalia > Eulipotyphla > Talpidae > Scalopus > Scalopus aquaticus. Next base: position 82,463 of record PVIJ01000437.1, on the reverse strand, counting down.
CGATCATAGATGCTAATGGGGGGGAAGGCGGAAAAAACCTGATCACTTCCATTTATCCTACGCTTATTTTGTTATGTAGGTATAAGCATGACCTTGATGTATAGTAATTGTGTGTGTTGGTTTTGTATCCTGCTAGTTTGCTGACTTTATTAGTTCTAACAGGTGTATGTGTGTATATGTGTACGTGTGCATGTGGAATCTTTAGGGTTATCTATGTATAATATCTTATCATTTGCAAACAGATGATTTTACTTCTTTCCAGTTTCGATACCTTTTATTTCTTTATCTAATGGCTCTGGATATAACTTCTAACAATGTGTTGAACAGAACTAGTGAAGTGGGCAGCCATGTCTTATTTCTGATCTTTTAAAAAAATTTTTTAAGGGCCTCCCTGGTGGCGCAACTGGTTAATCACAGCACTATGAAACTATCAGCAGCCACTGCAGCACAAGTTCGATACCCGGCCAGGGAGCTTCCACAAGATGCAGCAGACCTCTCCTGCCTCATCCGCTGCTCCCCTCAGCAGTGTACTTCAGTCGCTCTGCCTGTTCTGCTCCCCCCTGTCTCTGGTGAACCCTCTCACTACCCTACACCTCTGGCCTGCACCCCAGCTCTTGTACGCATAAATAAATCTTTTAAAAAATTTATTAAATTTGTTTTCTTTTTTGGACAGTATTTTATTTCTCCCCTCAGGTTTACTCCTGTAGTTCTCCTTCCACCATAGCACCCAAGACCCATCTCCATTGTTCCTTGTACTCTTCCCTCCCCTATTTTCACCCCCCTATCACTTCCTTCCCTGTTGGATGCCTCAGATCTATGGTCAGCTGGCAAGTTTTGTCTTTTTCTTGACCTTTGTTTGGTTTTTCTACATTCCACATATAAGCAAAACTATCTGATATTTGCCTTTCTCTTTCTGACTTAACTTTGCTTAGCATAATCCCTTTTAGCTCCATACATATTGCTGAAAATGGCACACGTTTTTCGATCACTGTGGGTAAACGAAAGAGTCATCAGGTTTTTCCGCCCTCCTCTCAATGATGGACCTCAGCAGGCCTAAACTCACACCTGATAGTGGGCACCTGGAGTGGGGTGTAGACATGCGCGAGTGGGCACGCCTGAGCCAGAGACTGGGCTTATAAGTAGCAGCAGCAGAAGAAGCAGGGGGAAGAACTAGCAGCGGGAGCAGCAGCAGTGAGCAGACTGTGGAGCAGAGGACTGTTCGGGGTTTAGTAGAGAGGCAACGAGATGCCGCCAGAGAGCCCGCCAGAGAGCCTGAGAGAGTGGAAGATTTGCGGGGGGCTGGGAGGCCTGCCAGCCTCCCAGCCCCCTGGCCCTATTGCCTGCCCTATACCTGGTTGCCTCTCTAGAAGAGACCATTAAAAGCCTAAAAAGCCACAGAGGGCTCCAGAACTCCTTCTACCCTTTAGACCTGTCTGTGCAGCTCCATGGAGAACCTGTGTTCCTGATGTCTTCCTGCCCTTACAATCACTGACCATTCCAATGTTGAACAGAATACTATGTTGAACAGAACTAGCGAAGTAGGCAGTATACACACACACATCACATCTTCTTGATCCATTCACCTGTTTTAGGGCATTTAGACTGATTCCATAGCTTGGCTATTGTAAATAGGGCTGCAGTAAGCACAGTGCTGTCTTCTAAGGTCTATACCGGGATTACACCTAAGTGGAGAAACCACGTAGGGCGCAGGAAAACACAGGAAGCACAGGTTCTCTATAGAGCTGCACAGATGGGTCGAAAGGGAAGGAGGAATTCTAGAGCCCTCGGTGGCTTTTTACTAGTTTCTTAAAGTGTCAACCAGGTACAGGGCAGGCAATGGGGCCAGGAGGCTGGCAGGTCTCCCAGTCTCCAGCAAATCCTCATTCTCTCGGGCTCTCTGGCAGTGTCTAGTGGCCTTTGCTTCCCCTCTGTCTCTGCTGCTTCTTGCTTCTGTTGCTGCTTTTCTGCTTCCTCTGCTTATAAGCCCAGTCTCTGGCCCAGGTGTGCCCACTCACACATGCCCACACCCCACTCCAGGTGCCAGCCATTAGGCTTGTGTGTAGGCCTGCAGAGGTCCATCACTGGGAGAAGGTGGAAAAAATTGACAATTCTCACCGTACACCAATTACTGCACAAAAATGAGCAACGATAAAAGGAAATAAATTAATAAAAAAGATGGAGCACATGTGGGCTGCTCTCTCTCTCCTGTGGCTGGTTGCCACTGCACCCTGGTCTGTGCTCAACTGACTCCATCTGTGGTAGGACAGAGAGTATCTGGCCACATGCCAACTAGTAAGTTTTCTCCTTCACTTCCTTTTCTCTACATGTAAATAAATACTTTAAAATCATCCTTTTCTTGTTTCTCTCTGTGTATCTGCTTTTGGGTCTTGTCCTTCGTTCTTAAATGCACAGGTGAGGACTCAAACTGGGTCATCCCCTTTACCCCGGGGTCTGCCCTGTAACATAAAGAGCTTGTTTGCTCTGATCAGCTCACTGAGGAGGGGGGATGGAGCTGTGGGCCTTGCGCCTATGCACGAGTGACAGCCCTCTGTGCTCCCGGATAAAGGGGCCTTCTGTGAGATATTCTTTAGGAGAGGTCTTCTTGCCTTGGTAACAGAAACCCCACTCTGTAGTGCCATCTAGTGGGAGAAGGACAAATATGTGTGGTCTGACTCCAGGCATGGCTGCAAGGTCTGGACAGAGACCTGAGACAGACCCATCCATATCTTTGAAAGGGCATGAGAGAGCTTCAAACCTGCTTTCCATCCATTTCCCTGCTTTCCCAGAGGCCCACTTCCCAACCCTTCCCCCACCTTAAACATTTCCATGAGTCTGTTTGAAGAGGGAGTCTTAGTGTTCTTTCATGTAATGTTTTGTCACCCTCACTCTCTGGAAAGTTCTCTTTCATGACATATTGACAGTATGTATTTCATGACCCGATCTTTTTTTCTTTTTAAAGATTTATTTATACATACAAGCTGGGGTACAGACCAGAGGTGTGGGGCGGCGAGAGGGTTCACCAGAGACAGAGCGGGGAGCAGAACAGGCAGATCAGAAATACACTGCTGAGGGGAGCAGCGGGCGAGGCAGGAGAGGTCTGCCGCACCATGTGGGATTCTCCCTGGCCGGCTTCGAACTCGCATCGCTGCTGCCGACAGCTCCACAGCGCAGCGCCCAACTGCAGCGCCCAACCGCTGCGCCACCAGGGAGGCCCCCCATCTTGACTTAGTTATTGGAGAATAGCAGATGAATGAGTGGATGGTGGGCAGGGGAATTGAGGAAGATGGGTGGTGGGAAAAGACTCAACCCTACTCCGTAGACAAATTGATATCAAGATCCTAGTAACAGCTGCTATTTATTATACCCATATCATGCACTGTGCTGCCGCAATAATCAATGAAATAGTTATTTCTCCTATTTAATGAAATGCAAGGAAACTATGAATTTGCTTAATTTGCAGAGATTATAACGTTATTTACCAGGGTGAGGCTAAATGATGTCTCACATCCTTCCGCCTCTGATGTTCTAAATTTTAGGTTTAACTCCTATTTTGCTTATAGCAAGCATACTCCATAAACAAGAAAATGTAAGCAGATCCTAGATAGTTGTCACTTGTCGTTTACATGCTTTGACTCTACAAACAGTTATTGAGAGGCTACTTTTGTGCCAAGCATTATGCTGTGCATTGAGGACAGAAGTGAGTAGGGCATACCTGCTGCCTTCTTGGGACAAACACACTTCCTGATCCAAATTGACTGTTTTTAGAGCTAGGACATTTACTAATTTGTGTTTCTTTGACAGTATGTATTTTAAAGAAAAAATAATTAAGTGAAATATAATTATAATTATATTTTTATATCACTTATAATTAAGTGAAATAACATATCATGATGTAATCTTGCTTAGCCAAATGTGAATATTTAAATAAAAAGCAAAGAACTACAAATCTGTAATATGGTAGAGAGAAGAATGGATTGGGAATCAGGAAATCTGAACTATGTTCCAATCTGACATTTCTGTTAATTGGACAAGTCCAGGTCAAGGAAACTCTCCGGGCCTCAATTTCCCCATGTACAAGTCATGATAATAACACTCTGTATGTTTCAGTACGTTTCAAGGATCATTGAGAAAATACATTGTAAACCGAAAGTCCTAAAAAAGAAAGCAATTATAAATACTTGTAAAATGAAGCAACTGAAATGGATTATCCTTTTTTTTTTTTTTTTGGTTTTATAAATTTCTTTGACTTACAGAGAGAATGATGTGATAATCTGAGTGAATGCAAGACAGAGGAAGCTGGAAGTTCCTCAGAGACAACCATTTAAACCCCAAATTCCTCATTCATGTAGCCAACCTTTGATTTTATCCTTGATTCCTTTTGGAATCTGGCTAATTGATCCCACAACAAGTCCCCAAACTTAACATGGCTAAGTATTTCAGGAGCTTTTTTCATGGGTTGATTACAGAGAACAATACATAGATGCTCTCCTTGCTTTTCCCCACCTAAAAGTGGCTTGACACAAGGAAGAAAAACACAGATGATGGTCGATATTTGGAAGATGCTTGGGTTCCTGGTGGGAATCTGAGGCTACAACTTGGGAGGCAGAAAGGCCTCTCTTGTGGCATCCAGCAGGTGGCACCAAACCCCAACTCAGTCTGACAACCTTTCCAAGGGGCCACAGCCACGCAATGGCCCTTGGAAGGCGGGGAGAGAAATTTTAAAAAGTGGCTTTTGTTTATAGGTGGGGAAGCTGAGATGGACATAAACGCATGCACTGACATGAGAATAGACTCAAAGTGATTGTAAAAAGCCCTGAGTTCAATGCCTGGCCGGGGAGATTCCCACACGGCACTGCAGACCTCTCCTGCCTCGCCCGCTGCTCCCCTCAGCAGTGTGTTTCTGTCTCTCTGCCTGTTCTGCTCCCCACTCTGTCTCTGGTGAACCTTTTCGCCTCCCCATGCCTCTGGCCCGCACCCCAGCTTGTATGAAAAAATAAATAAATCTTAAAAAAAAAAAAGCCCTGAGCAAAAAAGTTCATTCAAATAATGCAGTGCTGGGGGCCCAGGAGGAAAGGGGACGGGGTGGGGGTATTAGGTAGGGGCTCTATAACTGCTGGTTGATTGTGTTGAATGAAGTAAAGTGGACAAAGTGGTGTTGAATCTGGATGGTGAAGGAAGCAATTCCCTGAAGAAGAAATGACTGGGCCTCTCTCTCCCCAATAGTGGCAGGGGCTGGGTACCCAGAGATGAAAGACTTAGCTTCAGGGGTAGTTCAGGTTCTGAAGGCACCTGAACTGAGAAGGGCACGGAGGTGAGAAAGCGTGCGCCTTAGGAAGAGCATTCACAAAGGTGCAAGAGTGACCCAGGGGACTGTGGTTAGAAACTGCTGGGGCCAGTGAATGTAGGGGAGGAGTGATGAAGAGGTAGTAGTGTTCTCAGTTCTTGGGAGCTTTAAAATATTGTGAAAGAGAGGAATAAACCAGAAACTAAAAGAGATTGGTTACCTACAGGGGATGGGTTTAAGCGGGGTGGTAAAACGAGAAAATGGATGGAGGTAGGAATGAGGAGGGAGTGGCTTCCTGAGCATGTCTCCTTGCATAGCTCTGACTCTTAGAACTGCAGTAATGTTCAACATAACTTTCATATACCCCGAATGCAGACAAACAACTAAAAACAAAGAGGGTGCAGGAGAACCCATGATGGGTTCTGTGTCTGGACTGCAGACAGTCACATTGATAGTGGAGGAAGAAAAAAAGAACTAACCTCAGTAACTTTGTTTTTAACTGACCCCTGTAAATCTAAAGACAGAAAGAACACGAATACTATAATCTAGCTAGTATATATGTTTCTCATAGGGATATAGGTTAACAATTCTGGATATTAACTTATGGATATATGAAGATTGAGCAAATAAGCACACATACTGTAGAAAATGAGAATGGGGCTAATCACTGTAGGGAAATGAAGTCACACCTGAGTGACAGGGGATGGTGAAATGGACTTCATGCTGAACTGGAATCAGAAGTACCAGCATTAATTCATCTTTTTGACAGGTAGATACACACAGAGCTATAGATGTGTGTATTAGTATAACTATAAATATTTCCTAGCTCTGTCCACTGGGAGAGCCTAGAAGTAGTAGGAGCCCAGGAGCAATGCTCCTGGGGGAGCACCAGAGTGCTCCCGGGGGAGCATCCAGGTCTTGGCTTCTAAGCACCATTCTCCAGTAAAAGGAACCAGGGTTCCTTGGAGAAATAGTTGACTCCACAGTGAGGCGGGACAAAATGTCAGCTAAACCTGGACTATCTTGTAATGCCAGAAAGTAAGGCAGTCCTTTACAAAGGATGGCCGTATTTTGAAAGGACACAGGAGTTAACCTGAAGGAGCTCCTGACAGTCAAAGTTGGAACAATTTAGGTGACAAAATAAATAATGATAGTATTGTTTTATAAACCATGTAATAAAATAAATATCCATGACTCCACTCTTATATAAATTATAAATGAATGAGGAAGCTAAAGGACAGTTCATGGAAATTATCAGTAAGTACACACCATGGTGGTAACTTTGTAGGCAAAATTCACCAATGGCTGCTGAAATGAATGGGAACAAAGTTGAGGATATGAAGAGAAATAGGCTATTTGTATAATCTCAAATTACCATCTCTAAGATACTTTGTAATTACCGTGGAAAACTACCAATTTTTCAGAGGAGAAACTCAGCAGGCAGCATTTTAAATGACCAAGGTCATCATTACCAGTAATATGGCAGATTGACGTAAATGTAACCCTTGATAAGAAGCACCAAGAACAAGACATCACTTCTGGAATTCTGACAAAAATGCATAATATTATTCTAATCATGAGGAAACATTAGACAAACTCACACTGAAGGAGGTCCTACAGAATAACTGTCAAAAGTGTCATGGGAGACTTTCCTGTTGGTCAGGGGTTAAGTCTCAGTGCTACCACCATGACAGTCCACTGTGGTGGCCTGAGTTCGATCCCCAGCCAGGGAGCTGACCCACATGGCACAGCAGACCTCTCCTGTCTTGCCCTCTGCTCCCCTCAGCAGTGTATTTCAGATCTGTCTGTTCGGCTCCCCACTCTGTCTCTGATGAATCCCCTCACCCCTGCACCTCTGGCCTACACCCCAGTTCTTCTATGCTAAAAAAAAAAAGTGTCACAGGCATAAATGAGAAGGAGAGACTGAAACCATCAACAGATTAGAAGGGACACAGGAGACTTGATGGCTTCATGCAGTGCGGAGTCCCAGGACAGTAAAAATCCATTTGTCAATAGTATTGTGCCAATTTTAATTTCCTGTTTTGTTTTTTCTTAAAGATTTATTTATTTATGCATACAAGCTGGGGTACAGGCCAGAGGTGTGGGGTGGCGAGAAGGTCCACTAGAGACAGAGTGGGGAGCAAACAGGCAGATCGATGGAAATACACTGCTGAGGGGAGCAGCGGGCGAGGCAGGAGAGGTCTGTGGCGCCATGTGGGTCAGCTCCCTGGCCAGGTATCAAACTCTTGCGCCGCAGCTGCTGACAACTCCACAGTGCTGTGCTTAACTCGTTGCACCACCAGGGAGGTCCTAATTTCCTGTTTTGATAACTTTAGCATGTAGGCCTCACTATTAGGGGTGGCTAGGCCAAACACATATGGGAGCTCTCTGAAGAAGTTTTGTGAGTTTTCCTTATGTCAAAAATTATTTCCAAATAAAATTTTTTTAAAGTTACTGATGCCTACTATCTTGCCTTGTGAGTTAATGGGAATTACTATTTTTAAGCTATTGTTTAACACCAGATACTTTTACATTTTTGAATTTAATTTTCACAGCGCCATGTGAAGTGAATGCTGAACCCTGTTTCTGTGCACAGGGACACTGAAGTGGGGAGATGTTAAGAAGGTCACAAAGATATAGAGAAAGACTAGAATTCAGGCTCCCCCCATATCCCCACTGGGAGAGAAGTGGTGACAAAAGAAAACTAGAGGATGGGACCCCAGGTAAAGGATTTGGACTTTATCCTACAAGCCAGTGGCTGTCTGTTCTGGCTGCAAATTAAATTCACTTGGGGAGCTTAAAAGAATGATCACTGCCTGGGTTTTACCCCAGAAAATATGATTTAGGTGGTCTGACCTGGGGCTTGGGCATTGTCTTTTTACAAAACTCTGCAAGGGATTCGAATGTGCTGGCAGATCAAAGCCTTTCTGTCTATAAGAACAGTGAGATTCTTTCCCAGAATAAGGCCGGACCACCACCTAGCAAACGTCTGAGCCTAGAGTATGGCCTTGCCCCGAGAAAGCCTGGCTTAGGGCAGTGGGCAGGCCCGTGTCCCGGGGCCTCTTCCCTCAACCCTGCCCTCAGGGCTCCAGCCTGGAGCTCCCATGTTTGTTTTCCTTTGTTGGCGTAACAAGATGTTTGACCCTGAGATGAGTCTGACCAGCTTATTCTCAGAAAAGGCCCTGGTGCCAGACAAAAGGAATTTAGACTGGAACATTCTGGCGCCGGATTCCTCTCATGGTCCCTAGTGGGCTGCCTTTTTGGCATCCCTGCTCCCACTGGTCAGTTCTTCATGTAGGCCCAGAAAGTCTGTTTAAAACAGAAAACAGTTCACATTACTCCTCTGCTCCAAACGCACCGAGGGTTGCCCACCTGACTTAGAATAAACCTGAGAGCCTTGGGTATCCTGGCCTCGAGATTCCCACGTGACCTGGCTCCTGGCCACCAGTACACACCTCCTCAGCCCTCAGCAGACTCTGCCGCAGCTGCCCAGCCGCCTGCTCATGCGCCAGCTGCCGCGCCCTTCCTCTCAGGGCCTCTGTGGGGCTGCCCCTCTGCCTGGAAATCTGTGTGCAGGGACTGCCCGCGTGCTCCTCACTGCATAGGGTCTCTCGCAACGACCCCCCTCTGAGAGGGCTTTGGTGACCACTCCCTTTCACTTGCCACCCATAGGCTTCCTTTGTGGCACTTCTCATGACCTGACATTGCACTACACGTGTGTAAAATGTGGTTTTTGTTGATGGTGTGTCCTGTTTGCCACAGGCACATTTGGGGTGGTATCCCATCCTGGCCCAGAGGCCGTGCCTGGCTCCTGGCTGGCACTCAGCGACTTTTTTGAATTGTGTGTGTATGTGTGTACACCGTGGTGTGCACGTGTGCCTGAGTGCGCATGCCATCTCCCAGGCCTGCATGGGCATGGAGTGGCCACTCCTCTCTCTCTGCCTGGCCAGCCATGGTGCATAAGCCTCTATTCCCACAGCAGATGGGCGCCCATAAGATGCCAGCCTGCAGAGACAGCCCCTTGTCAGGGCAACGACTGGCCCACAACTTCTTGGTGGTCATCAGGATCAGCCTTGGGCCTAATAAGACTCCCTGGGTGCTTGGACTTATGAAAAGAAAGGAAGAAAAAGGAAGCCCTGAAAGGCAAGTACCACCATTTTTGCTATAGGTGGAATGAGAGATGTAATAGTGAGTTCTGAGTCGTAAAAATAATGTGACCTCATTTTATCCCTTAAGTTTTGAGGTAGAATAATTTGGTGGCCTAAAAATTGAGGTGGAAGGAGAGTAGGAAACATGGGAATGGTGGAGAGGGGAGGGGAGGAGGCAGAGAAAGAATACCAGAGGAGGGCAGGGGGCTTGGAGGAGAGGAGTTTGTTGTAGGTGGCTCTGGAAGGAAGACTAATGTTCTCAGGCGGTGGCAGCTGTGACCCTGTTTCTGACTGCCCCTCCTACCCAAATGGTAGAGAGGCTCTGAGCTCTTGGTATTTATAAAGAAGGCGTCCCTGATTCTGCCCAGGCCTCAAAGTCACCCAGGCCTTCTGGGTCTTCACCAGCTTGGGGAGTCACCTGGCTTCTGGGACCTTCTGTGTTGGGGAGGGTGTGAGGGGTGAAGGAAAAGCCCCCTTATGGGCTGACAGAGGGCCTAGCATATGTGGCAGACCCCAGGGAAAACCAAATGTCTTATTTCTAGTTGGTCAGAAAGCCTGCCTTTGGCCTCACATAAAATCCACCCAATAAATGAATTTCATAGACCCAAGCTCTCTTGTTTACCTCCTCTACTGGGTGACAGCAGGGAAATGGTCCTCAGCAACCTTCAGTTGTCTGAAGCACATGAGGTACTGCCTCAAACACACTGTAGCTAAGGGTCCTATCCCTAAAGACTTTTGATTTTATGATGGTAAAACCAATCCCAGAAAAATGTGAGAATCAATGAACGAATGAGGAACCCTTTCAAAATTGTATATAGTTTGATATCAGTTATTTAAATACATGCATAGAAAAGAGAGGGGTAGTAATATGCCAAATACATTTGAGTAATTATGCATTGTTATTCTACGAAACAAAATGTTTTGCCAGTTTGTACAAATGAATGGAGTCATGTTAACAATGGCTGGTTTTTGCTGATGTGTTCATAGGGACTTCGATCTCTTAGCAAAGATTTCCTGTCCCAAGTGCTTTTGAGAGTTCCCGAGGGGTTTTCTCCAGTTGCTCTCAAACCAGTTTGCAAGCTCTAGTCCCCCACAATGTCCTCTCAAGGTTCAGCTGTCCCCCCATCCTCACCTCAGAGAGCTACTTGGGACCCATTGTCCTCATCAAGGCTGGTCTTTTCTGGAACAGCAGCCACCGCCAAAGTCAGTGATGCTATGCCGACACCGGTGGTTGAGGGGGTGGGTGATTGCACCAAGAAATGGAAGAGCAACTGCTCTTCAAACCTGTCTGATCTCTGGCACCTGGGAACATCTCACCACCAGAAGATTCAGCTCCCAGCTCTTAGCATCTCTGTATCGCAGCCCATGAGGTCTTGATGCCAGCATTAAATTTCAGACCAAGAAACTTCAAACACTTCCATCATACTAATGATCTTTTATTTTTAAAGAGAATAATGATAATTTAAAAATACACATATCACCTACATTTCAATTTTTTTTTCCTCTAGAAACTTTAACTCCCCAAATGATTAGACCATAAATGAACACAAAGGACCAGTGACCGACAGAAAGGAAATGAGAGGAACTGACCTCCTGGTGATAACTATTCTAGAATCAGGTACGAGTTAAGAGCTTTGCTCCGCAGATTTTTCATTTCCTCAAGCACCTTTTCTCCTATCTTCTCCTCCGGTTGTGCTTGGTCTTTCACGTCTCTAAACATCAAAAAGTCCAACAAGGGTTCATTAGAGGGTTTCATAAAACACTCAAGTCATGCTCTAGCGCTCTCTGCTGGGCTCGGGTTCGCCAGGGATGACTTACTGAAGGCTGGAGGAATATCTACATATGGTTTAAATAGATTGAACAATAATTTAGTTACCAGTGAAAACACTTTGCTGGTAAATGATTCAACTTTGGCTTCGAATCTCAGCTGCATTAATGTCTTAGCACAGCTAAGTTACCTAAACTCTCAGTCTCCATCTCCAGATGTATAAGGAGTGGTAATTCCCATCTCCCATGTTGTTGTGAAGGTGAAGTGAGAAATTACTTGTTGATGTCCTAGCACAATGTCTTTTAACTGCCCAGTCAGCATCAGTTGATTCCTCCTGCTTGTGAGTAAAGCAGACACACAATCTTTTTCTCTGAAAAAGTCCCCAGAGGGAGGGTATCAAGAGGGAGGGTTATGCACCTGGGTCAGCTGACATGCTGCTCAGACCCTGTGGATGTGGTAATGGGTATGGGTTGCTGAGTAGAACTTTCCATACATCTGGGGGTTCATGATCAGTGCATCTGGTCGAAAGGACATATAGCTAAAGATTGTGAGCTCAACCGTATGATCTGCCTAGGTAGGAGAATACATCAAATTAAGTGCTTCTGAAACATTTTCTAAAATAGGGTGAAATGTAAAATTCTGGCAGATACCCGACACAGGAAAAAACAGAAATATCTGACAACAGAGAATTAAGATGTTCCTTAATGCGCGTAATTAAAATAATAATTGGTCCCATTTTATGGAATTAATTTAAGAATATATGTAGGTTTTGTCTCTCCTTTAAAGATATTAATAATTGAGTGATATAGTGATATTTTAAGTAGTATTGTTAATTGATGTGTCGAGAACTAAAGCTATAGTTTCTTAGACATTTTACAACATGATTCCCCATAGTAGGTCTTGAGAACGCTAAGATCACCATCAAAGGAAAGAAGCTCTTGGGTTAATAACAGCCACGGAAGGAAAGCTGATGATTCTTTGCATCCATGAAAATAAATATTTGCCAGGAACCTAATAGCAGCTTTCGTGGGGGAAATAAAATACCATTCATGTGTTCTTTGCAGCGTCTCTGTGTGTCCAGGCTGAATGGGAGACAAGTAAGGATAGAGACAATGTGCTGGAAATGGGACAATGGGCGATATAAATGGGAGAGGATTTCTGAATCAAGAACTTTTGAACATGTCTACGGCATCTCAACCTGTTGGGTGTCCTATGGAGCCCATAGAATGAAAATTATGTTGACAATTTTGATCCATGAAAAAAGTACATGAAATAATGTAAGCTGCAAAATAGATGAGTTAAAAATTCCATGGGTATGTCTATTAAGAATATGTGAAAATGTATGTGTATTCTGAAAAAAATTAAAAACGAATTTGGTGTGCAGAAAATGCTTATAGTTCATTAATAGATTTATTTATTTATTTTTTGGTAAAGTAGTTGAAATGCATAAAATACCACTTTGGGTGAATATATGCAACAGTTACTTTTATTTCATTTAATAATGATTTGGCAATCAAACATTAGCTCTTTGTATAGTAAAAACTCACATTAAAGAAATGAGCAGAGAGGTATTGGATATTAACTCACTCATTGGGTGAGACATTCTGTCAGGGATAATTTTTGAAACAGGAAAAAAGATTTTTATTTAAAACCCGGTCAACTAATTTTAATCCTGCAACAAATGCAAGCGCATCTACTGTTGAGGTGTAAGAGGTTTTATGTGCTATGTAGTGTGACCTGATATTTTATTGTTAATTAACTGATATAAACAGATGGTCACTGAAATGCTATTTAAAATTTTTATTCCTTAAATTTTCTTTTACTAGAAATTGCCAGTCTCTTTTCTGGGAAGTGTGGGTTGCCATAGGTCTCCAAAACTATGACAAACCAACCAAAGGAATACCATCTATTCTAAATAAAGTATGGCTGTGAAAAAGAACGATGTCAAATTGTAACAAATATATGTTTATGATATATTGCTAAATGAATGTGTAGAAGACAATATGTATAACATGACTGAATTTTTCTTATCTGTTAATATTTATTTGGAAGATCATACATTAAAATGTCCAAGTTACTGCCTCTGGGCAGTAAGATTATTGCTTTTATTCTATTCTCTATGTTTTTCTGTATTTTCTAATTTTTTAATAATAAAAAATCATTTTTTTGAAAGAAAAATTTAGGAAGTATACCTGGAATTTAAAACTTATAAACCATATGAACTACATAGTTCGTTATGTACACTACAAAAGTTTCTTCAAAACTGACTTTTGGGAGGAGAATGAGGACATTTTCTTAGCTCATTGGCCCCTGAGGGAGAAGCAAAAGAAAGAACACTTGCTGAGCATCAGCCTAAATGTCTTTGCATTGGCATCTCATACATAAGAGAGCTTATTGAGAGCTCATTCAACTCTCAACAAGAGACAAACATATCTCTGAAATTAAATGATAAGCATAGTCCAGTGGAAAATTGGATTTTTTTTAAAGGTTTACATGCAAACAACATTATTGGGTGGAAAATAATCTAAATGTCCAAAGGCCTGGAAACATGTCTCTTTTGAAGCATGAGATAGTTCAATTTAGACACAGGACACAGGACACACCACATAGGACAACTTTGATCCAAGGCTACCTCCTTGTAATCTTTACTACTTACCGCTCTTTCTTGGTGTACTTGTGGTCTAACATAGGGAATTCCACTTCTATCATTTCTGGAGTCAACATAATTTCTGCATTCTGTTCACACAGCTCACTGAAAAAGAATAAGATAAAGTTTAGCTGGAATAGTTTTTCCTTCCCAAAATAGAGAAACATTGTGATCATTTAAGAGTTAGGTAATTCTTATGACTCCCAACATTAGTTCCATCTCCTTTTATTAAGAGAAGCACAAGACTTTCCACTAAAAAACAATGGTAGAATTAATCTCTTATAAACAGAGAATAAAAAGCATTTTTTAAAAAATGGAATAACAGAATTCACAGTCTTTCCAAGTTCACATAAAACATTTGCCATATTGATGACATCTTGACACATAAAGAAAGCCTTAATGGTTTCAACAGTGAAATCATTTCGAGTATGTACTCTGGCCACAAGGGAATCTGAATAGAAATCAACAGCAAAGAAGACAACTAAAAATTTCACAGCTACTTTAAAAACTAAACAATATATTTCTAAATAATCTATGAGGGAAAGAAAAAAGGAAGGGATTGAGATTATTTTTAACTCATGGTCTGCTATCCCCTAGAGCAGGGCTTTATGGGTCTCTTTTTTCAACTACTCACCTCTTTTGATGCAGCATGAAGGGAATCATAGAATACATTTAAATGAGATAGTACAGCTGTAAATAAAACTTTATTTACAAAAATAGGTGGCAGGCCAGATTTGGCCATAGGCCAAGGTTTGCTGGCCCTTGGCCTAGAATTCTGTTATCTGAGAGTAAAAGTTGGGTCACTGCATATATGGGGACCAGCTGGAGTAAAGCAGAGTGAGTGTAGAGATGGGCTCACTTTGTTAAGAGTCCTGGCCACAAAAGTGAAAGACCTCACCTCTGCTCACATTCCTGTGAGCTGGATGGAATGGATTACCATCAGGAATGGAATCCTGATGGAATGGATTACCTAACTGCAAAAGAGTTTGGGAAACCTCTAGTTTCAGCAACCTTATTACTTTAGAAAAAGGAGGACCATGAATATTTTTAAAAGCACCAGTCTCTACCACACTTAGTTAAAGCAAAATGCTTCCAACATCAACAAAAGCAACATTGGAATTATAAACAAGAACACCACTCAGCAGTGACACATAAACAGAGGTGGGCATAGCAAGCTATTGCTAAGGAAGGCACCCCTGAAAACTGCAAAAGTTGTCCCAGTCCTGTAAGATTGAAAGTTGAGCTTTATAAGCAGTTGCCCTGTGTGAATCACTATATGGGGGATTTGCATCACTGTCTCCCCATTAGCAGCCTCCTCATCTCTATAGTGGGGTTAATAACAAGACCTCATTATGGGTTTTATTTTTTTTTTTAAAGATTTATTTATTTATACATACAAGCTGGGGTACAGGCCAGAGGCGTGGGGTGGCGAGAGGGTTCACCAGAGACAGAGTGGGGAGCAGAACAGGCAGATCAGAAATACACTGCTGAGGGGAGCAGCGGACGAGGCAGGAGAGGTCTGCCACACTATGTGGGATTCTCCCTGGCTGGGCGTCGAACTCGCATCATGTGTTGCCGACAGCTCCACAGCGCAGCGCTCAACCGCTGCGCCACCAGGGAGGCCCCTCATTATGGGTTTTAAATGAGTTGGCTTGTAAAGCACTGTACCTGAAGCTCAGTTAGTACTCAGAAAATATTTGTTGCTATAACCATCACTCATTCTCACCTATAACTCTGACAACCCCTTAGCAAATAGATACTATTATTCCCATTTCAAAGATAAGAAAACTGAGTCAAACAGTCCACATATCATTGTTGAATGGAGGATGTGTTAGCAATGCTTTGGTGTGCTGCACATCTCCCCATTGGGCATGACGAGACAGGACTTGTTTCTCTGGACCTCGGGCAGATGTACATTGCCCCACCCTGGGCTGGGCCATTCTTAAGGAATGCATTCTTAAGGAATGTCTGACCGGGATTCCAAGTTTTAGAAGCTCAAGTATTGCTAAGAATCACTACCTGTGGGAGGGTCTCAGAAGAACTGGATTTACACCTCATATATTTAGGAGTTCATGAATTGGTTACTTAGATGTTGAAATGGTTAAATGGGCAATGCAACAGGAGACGCAAGGACATATTTTTTTTAATTTTAATTTTTTTTATTGTTATTTATGTCTTTTACATTTTGTATTCCCCTTGGGCAGCCCACCACCAATTCACCCGTGATCCATCTCCATGGTCCCCCGTATCTCCTCTCTTCCATTTTGTGCCCTTATCCTCCCCCCCGCGCCCCCCGCAAGGACATATTTTAGTGGCTATGGATGCTCATCAGTAAAATCAAATTGAAGCACCTCTGTTTGGGGACTGTATTTTTTTTTTAAAGATTTATTTATTTTTGCATACAAGCTGGGGTGCAGGCTGGAGGTGTGGGGAGGTGAGAGGGTTCACCAGAGACAGAGGGGGGAGCAGAACAGGCAGATCAACTGAAATACACTGCTGAGGGGAGCAGTGGGCAAGGCAGGAGAGGTCTGCTGTGCCATGTGGGAATCTCCCTGGCCTGGTATTGAATGTGAGCTGCAGCCTCTGGCAGCTCCATAGTGCTGCGCTTAACCCGTTGCGCCACCAGGGAGGCCTTGGGACTGTATTTCTTTATTTCTTTTTTAAATAAATATTTTATTTATTTACTTTTGTTATTCATATCTTTTACATTATAGTGTTTTCCCCATAGGTTACCCATCACCTGTTCACCCGTGAAGCCATCACCATAGCGGGACTATATTTCTTTATGCCACTCCAAATCCTGCCCGTCTTTCAATTACCATCCAGTTGATCATGGAAGGCTTCCAAGGTCATTTGGCAACATGTCTATTCCTCTCCCTCCACCTTCTCTGCCACCCATCAACTCTCCCTCTCCCCCTCCCACTCCAGAAGTTTCCTGGAGCACCTAAAGATTAGTAACTTCGAGATCAGGAATTGAGCATCTTGTTAGCCTTATCTTATTTAAGTTGCAAGCTCAGGCACAGTGTGCTCTTTGAAATGTCTCACAGCACCTGGCATGTTTTTGAAAAACAGACTGCATTAGCAATTAAAGGTTTAAAACATACCGTTCGATGGTTTCCAATCTGTCTTCTTCTGGTAAGGTGTTCAGAACTCTAGGGACTTCTATAGGAATCATAGCTACATTGTAGGAATCACAACTGTGGGAAAATATCATACAAACAGCCAAGGATAAATGATCACATTAGTAATCTTGGAGTTTACATATAATCTTGGAGACTGTATAATATTCTATAGTGCTTTTACTTTACCGCTTACCTCACTCCTGAAAACTCACTGATGTTTCCTTTGAGGCAAAGGTAGTGGTGTGATAGGAACCAGTAAAACCCAGGAGAATGTTGTCAAGCAAAACTTTTTCCAGAAATGGAATTTGCACACTGGTAGTGTTTAAAATTTTATTATTTTCAGGAAGATGGGGCAATTAGATTACTTTTTGTTCTTCACACTCCCCCCCCCCCGCCCCGCCCGCCCCGCCATACTCATCCTTAGTAGGTCTATTCAATTTCAAACCTTCCTCCTCATCTTCTTATTTATTGTCCAGTATTATAAATTTTGAGCTTTTTATAAAAATTCATGATATTGAGGACATAGAGAGAATTGAGATGGGGGAGGAAAAAAAACACATTATTATTTTAAATATTGGCTGCTGACTTATTTCAAGATGGTGAAACAAATACTCACTTTCTTTTCACTCTCTCTTTTTCTTTTTTTTCCCTTTGGTCACAACTCCTTCCTGATATATCTTTCAAATTATCTTAAAGGCAACTTTATGAAAGAAATTTATGGAAGCTGAGACAAGTGTGTTCATGAATAAAGAGTAAAGAATGACATTCTAGAACACACAAGAAAGAAACAGACCTCCTCATCAACCCAGAAAAGGCTGCAGGTTGTGGGGAAGACATGAGACAGGAATGGAAAACACTGGGTGACTCATTGAAGTCTCCTATGTGTGTGCGAATACGCCTTTGAGATAAGTTTCTTTTCCTTGTTTTGATTGGTGGAATAAAACTATGGCACATGGTTTTGACAGCTGTAGGAGAGTGAGCAAGTTATTTATAAACTAATGTGGAGCGATTTTCAGAAGAAAACAGTGAAAATAAGTGAATCAAGCAAAATGAAGAAAAGCATATCCATGTGCCAGGCTTTGTATAAGAAGGAAGGGAAAATAAGAAAAATAAACAAATTCTGCTTAACATTACAAAGAGAGATGCTGGAAGGATGCTAACTGACTTAGCTGTTACTGACAAGGGCTGGGAGGGAGTGCCCGTTCCCTGATACGATTTTTTATGCTGTTTTGAGTTAGGAAATCATGTATATGCTCTACATATTAAAAAATTAAATCAGTAAGAAAGTGAAGAGGGGAGAAAAACCCAAACTGATGGCAGGCTGAAATAAATAATACTTTGCATGAATTCCATAATCATACTGGAGGGAAATAAAAAGGAGAAAGGAAGAGAGAGGAAGTGAAAGAAAGAAAAGAAATCCAAGTACTCAGTTTTGGAATGGATGGAGTGAGGGAGAAAAGTGCAAATAATTCTGAACTTTATTTTTATGCTGGTTTATTAAATTGGTGTTAAGTGAAACAATTCTGAAACTATTTTAAATGTACTCTAAAATTGAATAATTGAGTAAAAGTGTTAGATACAGTAGAAGAAGAGACAAACAACATGGAAGGGGAAAGCAATGGCCCTATGGATAAGAACTGGAATTGCAAACATTGGCATAAATTTGTGATTTCTAAAGTATGTTTATGTGGGTGTAGATGTGTGTTTATGTGCATATGTATATGCAACACCTGTATATAGGTTTGTGTACATGTACTTTATATGTATATATATGTGTGTGTGTTCCCCACATACACACACTGGCATGTCCATTGATAAGGTCAAAAAACAAAATCTTGTACACCTAGTGTAGAGCCTAAGTGTGAGCCTAAGTGCCAATATCTTGTTATAATTAGCTTTCACCAGCATTCTGCTTCTGTAAGACTGCTTGTGATAGCGAGTGAAATATCCCCTGCATAAGCACCAGCCAGGTGGCCCTCAGATGTAGGTTTCTAAAATGAGGACAAAGAAACTCAGTGTCATGGTGACCGACTCATATCCCATTATCTGCAAACTGGTTATCAGTTCCTATACTGTGTCTGTATAAAAGGGAAGGAGCCTGGGGCTCAAGGCTGATCGCTTTTTAGAGTGTGGACCCCGGCCGGTTGGTAAGGGGAACCCTGCAATAAATCTTTGTTAATCTCCCACCACGCTGCTTCTCTCGTGCTGACCCAACACTAGCACCCAGATTTTGTTCTTAACAATTTGTGGTCCGCTCACGTATTAGTACGTGTTTTTGTCACCAGTATCAGGTGGCCGCTCACGTATTAATACGTGTTCATCTAGTCTCCGGTGTTTCACGCCACGGTGGATTTATTTGTAACTATTAGGAGCTATTTCTTTGATCGTACTCAGTCTAGAAGCTTTACACATTGTTTTGGTGAAAGTGTAAGGTGTTTTATGAGAGATATTACAGTTTTTTTTAATATCCAGTAGTTCAGGAGTTGTGTTTTATTGAATGCTTATACCATTCATGCGGTGGCACAGAAAATGGCCAGCCCCAAGGGCTGGTAAATTTAAAGGGCACCGGCATACAAAGTGTTAATAACATTCCTCACTAAAAGAATCCTGGGCTGAGCCATGCAGAGATATATCCTATTTGCTGGCCCTGACAAAGAAAGCAGGCTCTAAGGAACAATGCACTGAAGCTTCAGAACACTTATAGCCAGAGGGGATTCTTGCCTCCAGAGAGAGTAGGAGTTGAAAGCCTGCTCCAATTCTGAGAAACCAGGCTGGTCTGGGAAGCGGGAATGGCAATAACCAAGAGATTTCACAAAATTTTAAAATTCATTAAATTCAGTTTTCCTCTTGATTTTTTTTTTGTGTTAATTTGTTCTTTTGAGATGGAAATGGTGGAAAAATTAGATGGTGGTTGGGCATTTGGTTTTGCTTTGTCTTATTTTAATGCCATACTCGGCAAAGTAGAAGTCTGACACTCCTAAGTCAGTTTCCCAAGCTCTTCACTCGACTGAATTACATGATCACATAACTTCATCTGCTTCTGACTTTCAGATTTTATGGCAGTCTTAGGGAATCAACAAATTCTCTATTTAAGAGCAAGAAGTTGTTTTGATTATTATAAATACAAAAATGTCTTGGAATATGAATCAACGTAGATGGACCTAGCGGGTATTATGCTAAGTGCGGTAAGTCAGGTAGAGAAAGACAAATACCGTAGGATTTTACTCACATGTGGTACATAAAAAAACAAATGGATAAACTAAATAAAACAAAGCAAACTTTTAGACTCAGAGAAATTAATGGTTATCAGAGGAAAGTGAGGGTGTAAGAGGGTGGTCCTCAGGAAAGGGGAGTGTCCCAGGACCCCAACCCCACCTCAAGCCAGAGAGATCCAAGACACCTAGGACTACGAATCCCAGAATGCCATCATCACCGAAGGAAGGATGCTGAGGACTGAGGGTGGAGTTAAGAAATGGTTTTGGGATTTAAAAACCAGACCTGCGAGCTTGGAGGGGGACAATTGCTCATGGTTGTGGATTGCCAGGTTTTCAAGTGTGCCATTAAGATTTCAGCTCAGGGGCCTCCCTGGTGGCCCAGCGGTTAAGCGCTGGGCTGTGGAGCTGTTGGCAGCAGCGATGCGAGTTCGACACCCGGCCAGGGAGAATCCCACATGGTGCGGCAGACCTCTCCTGCCTCGCTCGCTGCTCCCCTCAGCAGTGTATTTCTGATCTGCCTGTTCTGCTACCCGCTCTGTCTCCGGTGAACCCTCTCGCCGCCCTACACCTCTGGCCTGTACCCCAGCTTGTATGTATAAATAAAAAATAAATCTTTAAAAAAAAAAAAAAGAATATTAAAAAAAAAAGATTTCAGCTCAGCGGAACTGGTAGGATGCATTCACCAGTTTATTCTTTATCTTTTCCCTTCTCTTTTTGTAAATAAACCCTTTTAATTTTATTGTGTGTGTCTGCAGTTGAGTCTTATAAGTCCCTTTTAAGCGCATGGGTGAGAACCCACAGACAGGCACCCCATTTATATTGGAGCTGCCCTATAACAGGGGTGGGTAAATCAGGTTAAGGAGGTCAGTTGTACAATGAAGGATAGATATGAACTTTCAGTGGGGTACATAATGTAATATATATAGACTGAGTTTTAATGATGCACAGCTGAAACTTTACATATTATAATATTACTTCACTTAAAAAAAGTGACCCAATTTTTAACCATGTGAAGGTACAATCCATTTGAACATTAAATAAAACCTAACATTTAAAATCTTAAAAAGTAAGTTTACTGGAATAAATTTATTGAAATAAGTAAACACTAAATCAGTATATTCACGGTTTAACAAGAGATACCTCTCAGAGGGCAAAAGATACACAGTTAATACCTCATAAGTAATAGGTAATTTCTTTGAGTGAAAGGAGTCAAAGTTAAATATCATTAATGGATATACAGAAACTTAAAAAAGAAAGCCAATACAGGAATTTAACAAAGAAAACCACTAATACTTTGTAACTGCTTTTAGAAAGAAAAACATAATCTAGACTCTTTTGTCATGGAAATCCATGATCAAAAAATATACAGTCTTTTCTTGTTCTTACCATCTGTTATGCAATTAAGGTTTATTGTGAAACAAATTTGGCCTAACAGAGCACTCTGGGACAGAAGCTGAAAGTAACAGTTCAATGGTTGGGGAGTTTTCTTGGATTCATGTACAATTCACGTTTAGTTCATGGTTAATCCAAGCCCAAGGTAACTACATTCTGACTGTTTTTTTGAAAGAACAGTCTCAAGAGTTTTTTCCAAGGGCATTGCTTGGGAAAAAAATAATTTTTTTCTTTATTTTTAGACCTGCCTATGCTGACAGTGGTGGACACAGGCAGAACCCAGTCCCCACGTTTCCCATGTTGCTTATACTGTATCCTGACAGTGCACCGCACTGGCTATGCTTGGCCTGCTGATTATAGGGTCAATTGTGAAGTGCTCTCACCCCATAGCAGAGGGAGCTTCAAGGTGGTGGCAGGTCATCGCCACTTGGTGGCTACACAGTGATGGTGGTTAGTGGCGGGGGAGGAGGTACAAGAGCAAGAAGAGTTATTAAAGATGGTGCTAGATGCTTCACATCATCATTTTACTTTACTTCTTGCAACAGCCCAGCGAGGAAGCCATCACCCACCCTCTTTCGCAGATGAGGAAATTACTGATCAAAGGGCTTAAGTAATAATTAACTTGTCAAAGGCACAAAGCGGGGTATACATGTAGTGAGAAATGTAGGTATGTCCATTGGATACCAAACTGTTCATTGTCCCTACAGTACCTGTGTCTTCCCTATTCTGGAGCTTTCCGATTTTTGAAGTATGCTAAAGTGAACAACAGAGATGCTGAGCTCGTGATGGCCACAGCGTGGATCAGGTATGGATGAAGCCATAGAAAGGAACTAATATTTCTGAGCTTCTACCATGTCCCAAACCACATCAGGGTGCTTTTTGCTGTTCTCATGTCAATCCTGAGGCAAAGGAGAGCAAGAGAGTAGCACTCAGGAAATAACCCCAAGGGACAGCATGTGGCAAAGTAAAGAGAAGAAGAAGTAGTATTAAGTAAAATTAAGTGTTCCAGAGTCACAGACTGGACTTCCACTGTCTCCTCAAATACCTGGTGCAGGGAGAGTGGGAGCAAGTATTATGGGGTCACTGCACATTAGGGGAGCTTTCCTATTTCTACTAAAATGACCAAGAAGCGGTGTTTCAGCAAGTCCAACCCCTTGTCTTATGGACAAGTGCACTGGAGCAGAGAGGGGGCTGAGGTCACACCACTCCTGGAGGTCGGGTGGCTTTGTGAGCAGAGGACCTGGAGTTTCTGTCAGAGGATCCAGGCTGCCTTGGTGGGAGTCAGAACTTTGCAGATCAGCTGCTGGCCTTGCTTGTGGCAGAGCTCAGGCTTCCTGACCACTCCTGGGCACCAGACAGGCTGCCACGTTGAGGCTGGCCTCATTCTGGATCAAAGGATTTGAACACAAGGGGACTACTGATGAGAATCTTTTTTGAGATAGTGCAATTTCTCACCAACAACATCTCATTTAACTGTGTTTACAAGTGCAGTGGACTAAAGAAGCAAATTCAACGGTTCAGGAGCTGGCAGAGACTTAAAAGGTATAAGTCTCCTTGTTCAATATTTTAGGGCTCTTAAAGAGGGCTCTGAATAGGCAAATGAGCAAAAATTTGGCTAGTCGAAATTTCTTCCTTCCTTGGTCGAACAATATTCTCATTGATCAGTTCTGTTTCCAGAGCTGAGGTATAGGCTATACCTGAGCCGAGCTATGTCTCTGATGGTGACTGCCAGAGACCTTACAGCGACTGCTAGGCAGTGCTTGAGAGATGTGGATTCCTTGGAATTGGATATGAAGGGTGTGGAAAGCTAATTGTGACAATTTTTATTTATTTACTTTAATTTTATTAATTAATTTATTTTTATCTGAGGTAATATTGGGATACCCCCATCAGGTGGGGCCACCTCAGTGCACCCACCATCAAATCACCCATAGTCCACCCCATAGTGCACTGTGCATCCAGATAATTTTTAAATGGTAAAAATTGACCATAAATATTTCAGTTGAATTATATGGACTGGTTGTCTACTTAATTTTTTTCTTATTGGAGTGATGTTGATTTATAACATTATAGAGGTTTCAGTTGTACCAAATTCAAATTAACATCTGTATATGCTGTATTATGTTTGCCACCAAAAATGGAGTTGGCATCTGACAGTTGTCTACATTTATTGACTTATGGCCAACTATCCACTTATGACATTCATTTATTTGTTTTAAAGATTTATTTTATTTATGCATACAAGAACTGGGGTGTATGCCAGAGGTGCGGGGGATGTGTGTGAGAGAGAGGATTCACCGGAGACAGAGTAGGGAGCAGAACAGGCAGATCTACTGAAACATACTGCTGAGGGGAGCAGTGGGCAAGACAGGAGAGGTCTGGTGCCCCATGTGGGTTAGCTCCTAGGCTGGGGATTGAACTCATGCCACAGTGGCTGGTGATAGCTTCATAGTGCTGAGACTTAAACCCTGAGCCACCAAGGAGGCCCGTGACATTAATTTTTTTAAAGATTTATTTATTTATGCATACAAGCTGGGGTGCAGGCCAGAGGTGTGGAGTGGTGAGAGGGTTCACCAGAGACAGTAGGGAGCAGAACAGGCAGATCGATCGAAATACACTGCTGAGGGGAGCAGCGGGCGAGGCAGGAGAGGTGTGCTGCGCCATGTGGGAATCTCCCCTGCAGGGCATAGAACTCGTGCTACAGCTGCTGACAGCTTCACACCACTGTGCTAACCCATTGCACCACCAGGGAAGCCCCTGTGACATTCATTTTTAAAATGCATTTCAATTAACATAAATTCAAAACACGAAAATCAGTTATACATCATCATATTTCTCTGACTAGGAATCTTTCCTCATGTGTTAAAAATATAATCAGACACATTATTGACACTTAACCTTTTGGGATCACTGTGTCTGTAATTCATGGAGCAGACATACCCTTATACCAACAGGTGGATGGTGGCTTACCTCTGTGTGGCCTCTACCTTATAGTTGTCAAGCAAGGAGGAGAAAACCAGGGGCTGGAACCTCTTCCAGTGCATTATTCCGGTAATAATGTCCTGCAAAGAAAGTTAGCACAGAGGAACTCTTCATGAAGGAATTGTTCGGTGAGGAAAAGTTTAGGAGGGATATCCGTTTCATTCAAAATGACTACACTGGTCAACATTGAGATCGTTATTGACTTTAAAAGGCCCGAATCTGTAGTATCTTGGTGTGCTGAACATGAATATAAATCTGAAAACTTTTTATTAGCTCTCATTTTGAAGATATTTCATATAATTCATTTTATATGTTTCACTGTATACATTTATCCAGTAGGACTGCAACAACATCCTAAATCAGCCTAGAATGATGTAATATTGCACCGCATTGCACAAGACCATCATGCACACATCATCCAGAGTTGATGGCATCATTTTCTGATGCAATGCAATACTACTGCCAGGCGCCTGCTGAAGTAAGCTGACCTCAGTAGTGCACTATAGAAAGCCCTGTTGGAAAGGTTGAGCATTGAAAATATTTCAGATTTTGTGCGAGACAGTTTAAGCTACTGTTCCATAGAACTGTTATTACTTTATCCATTTAGGCACAATACAGAGCAGTAATGCGGAAGTGCTTTAATAGCGTGGACATTTTCTGCTCTTTGTAGGGAAGTGACATTTGCCAACCAGAAGGAAAGTATCACTTCTCAAGTGAAGAAGGCTTATCATCTTGACTTGGGATGCAAGGTTGGTGACCAAGACAAGCCTTGGGCCCCGCATATATGCTGTGCTCCATGTACAACACTGCTTTCACAGTGGTTAAATGGCAAAAGACCATCAATGCTGTTTGCAGTCCCCATGGTGTGGAGAGAGCCAAGCAACCATATAAAAGACTGTTACTTCTGCTTGGTTCTCCTCTTTCCGATGGAATAACTAAGCCAAAGAAGTCGAGAATAGTCTACCCAAACATTCCATCTGCATTGAGACCAGTTCCACATGGTGAGGGACTTCCTATTCCAGAACCTCCAGCAGAATATTCTCTTTATTCATCTGATGAGGACAGGGTGAGCCGACCTGTTCTTCTTCCTGTTCCACAGATTTTCATTGTGGTGCATCATCACCCCCACACAGACTAACACAGGAAGAACTAAATGACCTGGTTTGTGATTTGGACTTATCCAAGAACAAGGCAGAATTGCTAGGATCAAAACTCCAACAATGTAATCTTCTAGAAGATGTCACCAATTACTTTATATTGAAAACGCGACCAGGAGTTGGAGCCTTTCTTCAGAAAGGAAAGTACTCTGGTATTCTGTTCCAATATTGAGGGCCTCATGAATGCCTTAGAAATCACTCATGACCCACAAGAATGGAGACTATTTATGGACTCTTCGAAACTGAGTCTTAAGGCTGTGCTTTTGCATAATGGAAACCGTCTTCCATCTATTCCAGTAGCGCATGCTGTCTACGTAAAAGAGACATACGGTGACTTAAAGAAGCTACTGAATTCCACTGAGTATAACAAGTACAGCTGGCAGTCTGTGGTGATTTGAAACTAGTTGCCCTTTTAATGGGACTGCAGCAGGGATATACAAAATACATGTATTTCTTATGTGAGTGGGATAGCCGAGCAAGTGAATTGCACTACTTGCAGAAGGAATGGACTCGCAGACAAAATGTAGCAGTTGGAGAGAAGAATATCTAGCACCCAGCTCTGGTCGAGGTTCACAAAATCCTGCTACCACTCCTTCACATCAGACTAGGTTTGATGAAGAATTTCGTGAAAGCCATGGACCGGACCTCGCCAGCTTTCCGATACCTGCATGAAAAATTTCCTTGACTCAGCGAAGCAAAGATTAAAGAGGGAGTTTTTGTGGGTCTTCAGATTCGCAAGCTCTTCAAAGATGACTGGTTCAACAACTTACTGCAGGGTGATGCGAAACAAGCATGGAATGCTTTTCGCCTAGTGGCTACAAACTTTCTTGGGAATGTTAGGGCAGAAAACTACAAGGGACTAGTAGAAGACATGCTGAGTCAGTATCAGAAACTTGGCTGCAATATGTGTCTAAAGATCCACTTCCTTCATTCCCATCTGGATTTCTTCCCTGAAAACTGTGGTTAGTGATGAACATGGCAAACATTTTCATCAAGATATCCCATCAATGGAACAAAGATGCCAGGGAAAATGGTCCCCTACAATGCTGGCTGACTACTGCTGGACACTCCCCAGAGATGCTCCTGAACAGCTGTACAAGAGACATGTGAAGAAATTGAGAAGTAGTCTATGAATTGATTTTTTACAGGTATTAACTGTAGGCCTATTACTACTGGCATGCATTTTGTGATGTAAACATCCATTTATTGCAGATTATAAAAAAAAAACTAGAGCCAAAATTAGAATTGGACTGTCATATTCATGTTAAGCACATACAAATTGATAGGAAATGACTAATTTTATTTCAATAACATGACTTTTGTAAAAATTTGTTGACCAGTGCTATTTTTCCTTTAAAAGTTTAGCTCCAAAATTTTATCATCTTACTAAGTTTGGTGGACTTTTCTGAAGCTAAAAGACAACAAGCAAAGGGACCTTAAACAACGTAACAGAATTAAAGATGGAGAAGCTTTCTTCCCTCTGATACATGAGGCACACAAGCAAAATTTCATGCATATGAAAGGCAGATTTGGTCTTACAGTCTCTTTAGGTTATTGTAAATGTGACGCTAAAGCAACATTTAAGACGATGTGTCCTTCAGCAGGTGGCATTCCAAGCAGGTGGAAGCAAACACAAATGCATGAGGATGCTAAGGAGGGTCTAGCAGGAGACCGCTGGCTGGGGCCAACCCAAAGCGGGGTGTATGATGGGGACTGACAGGAGGTGATGCTGGCAAGCAGGTTGGTCATGAGGGCGTTGTGGGCCACGCTACTGAGCCTGGACCTATTCCCACAGGCAGCAGGGACCACCGAGAACTTTCAAGCTGGAAAATGTCATGATCAGGTGTATGTCAAATGACAATTTCTAGGGAGCACTGACTGCACAGTGGTGGGTCAAGGGGTGAAGGAGAGGGAGATCTGCATGCTGCTGGAGGTAGACTGGTAGAGTCCAGGGATGGTTAGATAGGAGATGAGGGAGAGGAAGGAATCAAGGAACGCATGGGCCATTGCACAGGCCATAGAACAGACAGGTTATAGGCATACTGGAAGAGGTGGCTGTTTGAGGTGTGGCAGGCAGAAGTAGAAAGAATGATCCAAGATGGGGATTTATTGAATTTGAAGGGCAGAGGGTAACCCCCAAGAGATGTCGTTGGATGCCCAGGTCAGGGTGGTATCCTGGGGAAGAAGAAACACTTTGAAGCCTCTTCCTTACTGTGCATTTGTCCATTCTGATGTATTTACCCTTGCTGGGGCCAAAAAAAGGGGGTGAGACCAACAAGGGGTGATGCCCTCAAGGGAAAAATGCTGTAAAAAAAGGGGGGGCACAACATCCACCTGAGAGTTGGGTAGGGACTGGCTAAGAGAGGTGCTGCGTCTCCCACCTGCCCCTTTCTAAGCAGTCTCAGGATGTACACAGCTGCCCTTGTCACCATTCCTTTGCAGCTATGGCTTCTCCATTCCAGCTGTGACCTTCCATCCTTGTCCCCCATCGTCCTTCCCTGAAGCCCAGGCCCAGATCCGCCAGAGGGTCTAGTGCTGGCAGTACCGTGTGATGGAGAAACGGCTTTTGGGTGAGAGGAATGCTGGACCCATTGTGGGACTCTTTGGTGAACTTGTACTTGGGGTGCGGGCACAGATGGTAATTTATTGAGGTTTCTACATAGGTCATAGGGTGCATCACAGCGAATAATCCTGGGCTGGGATTCTGCAGAAGAAAAAGGAAAAAAAAAGATTTTTTTTGTTTTTGATTACCTGTTTCTAAGCCAGGCACAGGGTGGGCATGAGCTAACCTTCTCCATGGCTCCTACCAAAATATCACTGACTCCAAGTCAGCTTGTCTGGGAAAGGAGAGCAGAGGTGCCTTCAGATTGGCAGCATTTTAAATGTCAATCCTTGATAAATGTCACTTTTTGGGATTAAGAGCATCATTACCTACCACATGGACTTACTAAGCTCACATGGCAACAAGTATAACACACTTGTTCACAACTTCAAATGGTTTAAAGTATTCATTTCTAAATATGATGTATTGGGGGTATTATTTAATAACCAAACCGGTTTGGTTTAGAAACCACTGGTTTCTAAAAAGCAAATAAGCTTCTGGTCTTGAAAACAAAAATAGCTCTTAGAAACTACTTTAAAGAGAATACAAAGAGGGTGACATTTGATATATCAGGAAATGTCAAGATTTAACATTGTTTTGGTAATGTTTTTAATCCAGGAAGTCTCCACTGGGATGTAGTATCTGGTTTTCAGGGAGATCCTGTTTTTTGCTAATTTTCTAGCAGAACTACTGGAAGCACAGAGCAAATATATAAAAATAGAGAACATAGAGGCTTTTCATGCTCCTTTTGGGGCTGCCCAGCAAAAAAACCCCACTTTTTTCCCAAGCAGCTTAGTTCTAACCACTCACAGTTATTTCACTTCAGACACTGAAGAACCACAAAGTTAAGATTTTGTTATTTTTTGTTTGTTAGTATGATTTTTCAAAAGACAATTAAAATAAAACAAAACTCCACCTGGCTCATGAAAATCCAACTTCATTGCTAAGAAACAAATGTCCCCCATAATTTAAAGATCAACCAGGGAGGCCCTAGAGCATCCAGATGCACTGGGGGGACAGTCTCGTGGTGGTGGCGGGGGTGTGAACATGTTGGTGGGTCAGGAGAGCTGGAAAGCCTGAGAGTCTGAGTGCAGAGAGGCTGCTAAGGCCAGGGAGAGAGAGGCTGGGGGCTCTGGACTGAACTCATGGATGCGAAGGAAGGAAGGTATGGCAGTGATGATACCCACAGGGTGAGCCTACAGCGTAGAATCATGTAGAAACATTACTGTAATATAGAGAAGCTCATAAGGTTATTGTAATAAAAGTAAATGTGAAATGACAGAAACACTGATACTCTGCAAACAATAAATGCCCGCAAGTAATCTCAAAGGCGAGATACTGCTTAGTCCTTAACATTCCCAAGAGGGAAAAATATCCCTGGTTAATGTTTCTGTTTTTTTTTTTTTTATTTTACTAAGTGACTGTGTAAATATAGGAACACAGAACATACGACTTCCGCCAGTTGTCACTTACAAAAATGTAAAGCGGATCATAATCTGGAGACATGGCTAAGGCTTCAGGGGGCTTCATACTCAAGACAGAGGCGCTGTCAGCAGGCTGAGGTGTGGCATCGTGCTTTGGCAGGGTTATGATGGTGGTGGCTTCATCCTAGGACAGGACCAGGAGCAGTGTGTTAACTGTGTCACCAGCCTGAGGGCGCAAGGGAGAGCGATCCTTAAAGGTGGGGATGGGTTACCTCAGCTCCTTGCTTCAGGGCTCGAGCAAGCGTCCGAGGCCTGTCACTTGTTCTAGACTTCTGGATGGAGAAGGGCTGATACCCCTTAATTTTGTACAGTTGAGGAACCTAAGGGTGAATGAAGACAAATGATTAAATAGCCTTAAAAGCCCCTTACCATTTAGTGGGATCTACTTCTCAACATTTCCAAGATGCCTGATGGTGAAAGGAAAACAAGTACCTGTTGAAATCATCAGTTGGGGCCACAAGTTGATCTGACCAGCACTGGAGAGACTTTAGCGCAACCCCCCACCCTACTCTGCTCTGGGCCGCAGCACACACGAGCACCCCTGTTCCTAATGGTGTAACTGCTGAAACACACCCAACACTGGTTTGTCAACTGGAAATATTCCTATTTTCAAAACTAGAAGGGGACATGTACCTCAAGGAGGGCTGACTAACATTTGTTCACTTCACTTTATATTTTTTCCTTAAAGTTTCTAATAGAAGTAGTTTAGCAAGCTTCACAGCTGCATATCACATGGTATATCCAGAGTAAAGATTCTGGTTTCCACATCAGGAAAAAAGAACATGTCATACCTCACGCATATCAGCAGTAGAAAAACACACACCATGTGCCACACAGTATAGTCCATAACAGAACTGATATACAATTCAAATTCAAGACTATTTTGTTCACTTCATGAGAAATACAATGAACTGACATCATACGACAGGTCAGACCTGCAGGCTGAAGAAGGGATAACTCTGCTTGATTTGAAGGTCTAAAGCCTTAATTGGGACTGGTCCAAGGCCATCAGGAGCCTAAAATGTGCAAATTCAAAAAGTGAGCACAATCAACAATGAGCAAAAGTAGCTATTCTATTTTCATATATTTTGAACATTAAATAAACAGTTCTACACTCAAAGTCACCCTTTTTGGGACAATTGTCACTTGATGTGTGGGCCATGCAGACAGCACTGGCTACCCCTTGTCCTTGTCTCTTGGTGTATGGGATGCCTCTTTATTTTCCTTTCTACTACTGTGGATGCTGCAATGCTGCCCAGAATCCCCTTCAGGCTGGAAGGTTCTAGCCACCCAGGTGCTAGAAGCCAAGTTGAGAAAAACAGCTCCTGGGGGCCCTCTTCAGGAGTTGCCATGGCTGAAGGGAGCTGCCTTACTCAGTGCCTTGTGCCCACCCAGGCAGGTAGCTTCCCATGACAGGTGGGAGTGAAGGTGTGGATGTGGCCCCTCTTTCCTGCTTCCAGCCCCAGAGTGCCTCACGAGCTCCGCTGAGGCTTTGTCCAGAAGGACCGCAGTGCTATTTCTTTCTGCTGATTCTGCTGCTTCTCTTCCACAGGTGCAGTCCCCCAAACTACCTGCTAAACCTCCTGCTGGCTCATCTGCCCCAGACACCCAGAGCGCCTGGACCAACCTCTGATGTATTATGGGCTACTCAGTAAACGTCATACTATACTGCATCTAAGAATCCACCATTCAATTAATATGATGAAGGCTAATATAGCATCAATTGCAAGGCACTTCCCAATTTCAAAGATGCTAAATATACAAAATAGTGATCTTAGGATTGATGAAATACAGCCTTTTGGGAATAAATTAAAAATTCTTTATGAATAGGAATGCTAAACCCTTCTGTTTGCTAACCTAACAAAGTCTTTGTGGAATTAACCAAAGAATCAAATGAAAGGTATACGTTTTGAACTATTCAAAACAATGAGATGGTTGCACATCACAGATACCCTCTCTCTACACTTTGATCACCTTCTCCATCCATTAATTATTGAGTATCAAATACTTGTTCTCACTTGAAAATCACAGATTTATTATGTTCTAGGAACTAAATACTCTGGCCTTTTAAATCATTTAATTATCTAATGCAGGAAATACTTAGAACTTCTAAAGTCACACCTGAAATACTTGTGTAGATCAGCCTGCTGGTTTAACAAATATTATAGGATGTGAATGGCAAATTTATTATTTGAAACTAAAAACTTATTTTGTATATATACTTTCAACATCAACTTTTATTGCTAACTCTGTGAACTTGGGCAACATTTTATTTTTGGCTATGTGACCTTGTGTGTGTTTCCTCCTTATCTATAAGTTGACAAACCTGTTACACAGATTTATTGATGATTAAATAAATCGATACAACAGAAACAAATCAGACACTGCCTGACACATATAAGTGCAATGTAAGGGCTAGCTGATATTTCTTATAAAGTATCATAGTGGGCCTAAGGAGAGGGGGAGGGGCGAGAGACAGACAGAGCTGGAGAGACCAGGGCGAGGGAGCAAAAGGGGTGGTACAGATGTGACTCTGGTGGGTTAGATGTTAGATTCTGGGTCTACAGCCCTCATCACCAGGTTAGGTTAAATGCCTGGTGTCTGGCCTCCTCATGCCTCTCCATTTGACCACATAGCAAGAGGGCCCAGCTGAGCCAGACCTAGACCTGCCTCTATGGGCCAGGGGCTCTCAACTCAAGATGCCTAAATCAGACCAGTCCATGGTTCTCAGAGCTGGTCCTCAAGAAGCCCTGGTGGGGCATGCAGAATATTCTGAAGAGCAGTGAAATCCCTTGAGGCTGAGGATAAGCTTCTGTCCTTATCTAAATCTTTCATCTCTCCCTAATAGCAACAGAGACCATCATGTCCTACGCTTTCGCCCTTTTCCTATTCAGAGAAGCAATCATCACTCCCCTTTCATGACCTAGAAGGTGGCAGTTTGGTCTGCCCAGTTCTAGGTTTACCAGTGAACGTGTTCGCTCTAAAAATGTTATCTTCACTCTTAGAGTAAGGATGATGTCACCCTCTTGCCTGTCATATAAAGTGTTCCCATTCCCCAGGACCCCAGGTCCCTAAACTCAAGATAAGTATCCCTAGTCTGCTCCATTTTTCTTTATAATTTACAACCATGCTTCTTCCTCTGTGCTGTGCTCTCAGGCCTGGTTCCTACACAGTCAGACCGGGCTCATGCTCTTGCTGCGGTCTAGGCTGGGAAGGACCCAGCCCAGGTACCAGATAGCCCGATGCAGGTGTATCAGGTGCCAGGCGGTGGAGGGAGCTGATCCTGGTTTCCCATTGGTCACAAGCCCCTGGGCACAGGCCTCCACTGGGAGGCTCAGGAGGAGGTGGAGGGACTCAGACTGAGCTAGGACTTGCTTGCCTTGGTATCCACCCTACACACACCTGATCATGCCCCACCTGCACCCCACAGCCTGAGAGCACCCACCAGCTCATCAGAGGTTGGAGTGGTAAAGTAGGATGGGAAGGCGAAGGGCAGTATTTTCGTGGGCGATACGGAGAAACGACCAGAATAATCATCTTGATTTGTCTGCAGCAGAAATTTAGAGGTGGTCCTCTCTGTGGGTGAAAAACAAAACAGCATGGAGGCGAGGGAGGGTGCTTAAGGTGTTTCTGTGTGAAGCCACCGCTTTACTTTTATATTTGCCTCACACCAATTAGTGAGTCCTTGCCACATACTATTTCAAAAAGACTATGTATGTATGTAAACTCCTCCATTTGAGTGTGCCCTCTGTTCTTTACCTCAACCCTTTATCCAATTAAAAAAAAAGTTTTTCTTCCCCCAAATTATAATTTCTAATTTTAAGTAACTTTGATGAATATTCTTTTTGCTTGTCAGCAAAGAAAACGATTGAAGAATCCTGGGAAGACATTTCACAGGCACCCATACATAATTCATGGGGAAACTTGACAAATGTTTTCAAAAAGATTCTTTACTAGAAACTTGAATACCAGAGGAACAAAAATAAGACAAGGAAAAAGGAATAATTAAAATGGGGAAAATGTTATGAAAAACAAAACACACATAATAATCTTGGAGAAGAGCAGAGTGGCCGTGCCCGGGTGGGGGGGGTGGGCAGGGGAGCCTGACCCCGGCTCGAGCTGGGAGGCAGGACAGTCTGGGAGGTTCAGCGGTGCCCCGTGGCTCCACACAAGCCACGGATCAGAAATACATTCTGGGGGCCTCCCTGGTGGCGCAGCGGTTGGGCGCTGGGCTGTGGAGCTGTCGGCAGCCGGCGATACGAGTTCGAGGCCCAGCCGGGGAGAATCCCACATGGTGCGGCAGACCTCTCCTGCCTCGCCCACTGATCTCCTCAGCAGTGTGTTTCTGATCTGCCTGTTCTGCTCCCCACTCTGTCTCTGGTGAACTTCTCACCGCCCCACGCCTCTGGCCTGTACCCCAGCTTGTATGTATAAATAAATAAATCTTTAAAAAAAAGAAATACATTCTGCAAGATGATGATGATATGGCTTTCAGCTCCCAGAAGCTGCTAAGAATGGGCTTCCCACTGCTCCCATCAACCTGAGACTCCGAGGGTTAGAATTTCTTGAAGTAGCAAAGATAATACAAGATGAAAAGTTTTGTGTGCAAGTCTAGATCAAGCCAACACCAGCTCCAGCCAGTCAGTCAGCAAGTATAAATGAGGAGTGTCCTGCTCGGGTGACAAGAGAGAACAGAGGGCACAGCATGGGAGGTCAAGCCATGGCCAAACCACCTAGATGTTAACACTTGGCCAGGTCGGTCAGTGGGCAGGTAGTTCAGCCAAAGCTGACATGGTCCTGGGGTAGGAGAAAGGATTGTCCCCAACCACTTTCCATTCCCTGTAACCTGTGAATATGTCACCTTGCATGGTAAAAAGAACTTTGCAACTGTAATTAAGTTAAAGATCTTGAGGTGGGAACTTGTCCTTGGCTAAACTAGGTGAATACAAAGCAATCCCACAGACCCTGAAAGAGAGAGGGAGGAGGATTTGAGGCAGAGAAGGTGGTGCGATGATGGAAAGAAAAGGTCCAAGCCATGTGCAGAAGGGACCATAAGGCCAGGAATGCAGGCAGCCCCCAGAAAGTTGAAAAAGACAGGAACGGTTTCCCCCAGAGTCTCCATAGGGAACCAGACTTGCTGATACCTTGATTTTAGACTTCTCACCTCCAGAAACATGAGATAATAAATTTGTGTTGTTGACTTGTTAGAATGGCCATAGAAACTAACACATGTGGTTTATGAAAATATTTTGTTTGGATACAACTAACTTAATTATAAAAAAAATCTCATTCTCAGGGCACTTACAGGTTGAAGCATTGCTGTCCTTCACAGCTGCACTTTTACCTTGTGATAATGATTCTTTTCCTCCACGGAGATTTCTCTTTATGGTCTCTTTGTCCATGTTACGAACAGCATCTAGCATAGTGAATAATCGTCGTTGGATCATAATCTGGAATTAGAAAGAATCATGATTTCAAGTTATTATTGGTACATGTTCATTTTGGCATTTAGTTCAATTTGTTTTTCCCGACCACAAGTTAGGGTTGAGGTCACCACTTTAAATCAGATTCACAGCGAGAGTGGCCATGGGGACCTTGAGGTCTGGGCAACATTGACCTGCCTAAATACCAAAAATGAGCAGGTTGTCATCTAGCCTTGTTCCACCCTATTTATGAGAGTTGGTTTTCTTATATTTTCAGAATGAAAAGAATGACCAGTTCTATATTCTTTCTTCTTGGTATATCTGAATTGTATGTGCCTGCTGAGTTATTTTCAGAGTTGAAGAACAGAATAACCGCAGGACTCTGTTGGGAGGGACTGCTGATGGTGGGTGGTGTTAGCTGTACCCACTGTACCTTGCATTCAGAGTGGTGGCCACAGAAGGTGAGGGCTACCGGTGTTCAGAGCTGCAGTGGAAGGGACTCATCCCAGGATGAATACCCCTGTCCCTCCTGCAGAGAACCCCTTCGTTTAACAATTACGAAGGGGCTACTCTGTGGCCAGCTCTGTGCAAGGTAATGGAGATACAGAGGGGAGCAAACAAGAGTCCTGCCTGCTTGGAACTGATGCTCCAAGTGTGTGTGTGGCGGGGGTGTGGGGGGGAGCTAGGAGAGGCAACAAACAGTTGAACAAGATAAACACCGTTTAGAAAATGAAAGATGATACACCCTCGGGGCAGGACTGAAGGGCTGGAAGGGGGTCATGATGCAGGATAATTTGGGAAGGTGAGGAGGAGGTGAGGTTTGGTCTGAGGTTCCGATGATGAGATGACAATGATCTTCAGAAGAGAGCTTTGAGCAGAGAAATTGACATGTACCAAGATCCTGCTCAGGGACAAAGGAGATGAGTTTAAGGAATGAAGAAAAACCCAGTATGACATTGTGACCACCATAAAAGTGCATTTTATTTCAATTGCATTGAGAAGCCTCCTGGAGGCTTTAGCTTTGGGAATCACACTCCTACAGCGGGGTGGGCACTGGAAGTTGAGAGTCCTGTCACAGAACTCCAGGCGAGAGGTGACTGCTGCGATGGAGCCAGGGAGATGGTCAGAAGCCATCAGGCTGGGGACACGCTTGCACAGCCGACTGTCAGTACTTGCTGGAGAGTGTGAGAAAAGACTGAGCTACCACTCAGAGCAAAGAACAAAACTGCTGGCAGTATATTTTTCATGCCAGAGGGCTTGCTCCAAAAATGGTCATGGTGGTCCACCAGTGGGGCACCATCTAGTGAGCCTCTTGCTATTGTTGGTCCATCATCAACAGCTGTGCCCTCCTCCCTTAGAGCGCAGCACTGTGCCACCTCTTTGCATGACTTTCTTCCCCACACTGAACCTCTGGTGGCCCCCTCCATTCTGTGTGTATACAGAACTCACCCAGACAAAGCCTCGGCAGGCACAACTCTACAGAGCCTTGGAGGTGGGGGCCAGGTCACTGAGGCAGAGAGTTCCGCCTCTCCACCTCACCACCATCTGCGCAGGCTGAAAGCACCCCTTGAAAGATTACCTATGACATACACTGTTGGAGTCCCTTATACATATGCCCACATTCAATCTTCACAATAACCCTGTTACCCTCAGATATAGATGAGGAAACTAAGGCACAAGGTTGGATGGCTTGTCTAAGATCTGATGCCCACAAGAATTAGCACCAAGAAGTAAGGCAGGTGGCCTGACTCCAGGGTCTGAGTCTTAATGATTGCTCTCCTTCATTTGAAGGGAGGCACTGCTCTCCAAGGCAGCCACACTGGAGCAGGACAAGAGAGCTATAGGCAGCCCAAGACACAAGAATTGCTATGAAGATTGCTAAGTGCTAAAACTTCCAATTTTCTTGGAGGAAAGGGAGAATTGAGTTGGCGTAACAGACATGTGTGGACAGAGGAAAGAGAGCTGGAATGGCATTTTGGTTGAAGTGTGAGGAGCAGAGCACAGGTTTATAGTAGGGAATGAGCTGATATGTCTGGAAGAGGACAGATATGATACAGAGGACATAGGGATAGGTAAACAGGTGTGGCTGCTGCAATGTGGGGCTTGGGGGAAGGAACCTTATGCCCTTCATTGCACGCGAGTCTAAGAAGTCTTTATTTACTCCTGATCATAGAAAGCCACTGGAGGGTTAAAGTGTGCTGGGTGGGAGACCAGCATAAGGGTGAAGAAAGCACAGCAGTGAGATGACATGCTTTGAAGGAGAAGCTATGGAGTGGGCATTACAGACATGATCTCACAGGTAGTCTCCACTGTCTTCTTTATTGCTCTAGAGTTACCATATGACTCAGCGTTTCTACTCCTAGGCATATATACTCAAGAGAATTATAAACATACATTCACAAACTTGAACTTAATATTCATAACATCATTATTCATAATAGTTTAAAAGTAAGAACTACCCACATTTCAGTTGATGAACAGATACACAAAGTGTGGCCTACCTATACAAGGAAATGGTATTTGTCCATAAAAATGAATAAAGTACTGATACATGGTACAGATGGATGACCTCTGAAAACATGTTACGTGAAAGAAGTCAATTACAAAAGGACAGGCACTGCACAATTCCATTTATATGAAATGTCCAGAATAGGCACATCCACAGAGACAGAAAGTGGGTTAGCCGTTGCCAGGGACTAGGGGATGCAGAGTAACAGCTAATGGGAGCTGGATTTCTTTTTGTGGTGATAAAAATGTTCTAAAATTAGACCATGTGATGATGGCTGTATAACTGAATATATTAAAAACTACTGAATAGTACACTTTGCAAGGGTGAATTTTATGGTACATGATTTATATCTCAATAAAGTTGCTATAAAAAACTGATTGTTCCATTTCTTTGTGCTGATGACTAAACAAATTAAAATTTCAATCTGGTGCTGAGACCTACCTTGCGTGCTGCTTGTTGAAACCTTCTTTGTGCTCTGAACCTGTTGACCCAAGTATTATTAATGAGTGGATCAAAATTAGGATGAAATTCCTTGATTTTCTGTGAACATAAAACAGAGGCATCTCTTAGATTTGAATATTAACCTCCTGGCATAAGCATTTAATGAAAACATTTTAGAGTTTGATCCCAAATCAAGTTATTATTTATTTGCTCTGCCACTTAATCAGCATTTATTAAGCACTTTTAATGTACAGAGCATTATAGGAAATACTTTTGGGGCAGGGGCTAAAAGTAGAAAATGAGCTTTGGGTTTTAA
Source organism: Scalopus aquaticus (assembly GCA_004024925.1). Classification (NCBI taxonomy): domain Eukaryota; kingdom Metazoa; phylum Chordata; class Mammalia; order Eulipotyphla; family Talpidae; genus Scalopus; species Scalopus aquaticus. The sequence continues at coordinate 43,973 of PVIJ01000437.1, read as the reverse complement.
CAAATTTTTTGTCTGGTTGGGGACGCCCAACGAAAGACATGCCACTCAGGGAAGCAGAATAAAGTCGCGCATTAATGAATTTCACACGATGGGTGGTGGCACTGTGTCCACAACTGAGAGGAGCAGAGTGTGTGACCCTCGTGGAGAGGAGGGCCCTGCGCTCAGCCTGCCCACAGCACCCACACAGCGCCTGCTTGGGTAGGCACAGTGTGCATCGATCAGCAAAGGGAGAAGGAGGAAGGTGGGCCTGGGGTGCGCAGAGGCCAGCCAGAGCCTCTGCTCTGGGCATTGTAGGTTCTTGAACAGGAGGACAACAGAAAGGAAAAGGAAAACTCATAAATGAATGAGTTTCCCAGGGATGCACACAGTGGGTTGTAGAGGGAAGGGAAGAGAAGAGACATGTGAACAGCCCCATGGATTAGTTGATTCCAACAACTAGGTTGGACTCAGCAATGGTCTTGTGGAAGAGCCATGGGCAAGGTGTTATGACCAAATTAAAATACAGTGGAGAGGAAAAGAGGTACAAAAAGTTCAGATGTGGCAAACCCAGGAAAGAAAGGTGAGAATTGCGGAAGCAGGGGAGAGGAGGAAGAATTTTTTCATTGTTTAAATTAAAAAATGGGGCTTTAACCAGAAGCTATCACAGGATGGAGGGTCCTCAGGTGCAGGAGCTACTGTCCACATTTTACATTTGAGGACACTGAGGCACCAAGGCTGGGAGGGCCTTTCCCAGGTCCCAAATCCATGGCAGAGCTAGAACTATGGCTTCTACCTTCCTGTCTTGTACTCTTCTTCCTAACAAGGGGAGGGGCAAGGAATTGAGGCCCAAGGACTACCTTGAGGACCCTGCAGAGCAAAGGGAAACAAAAAAGGAGACCAAGAAGCAGAAAGCAGAGGTCAGGAAGGAGAAGCCAAAGTACATAATGTTGTTAATGTCAAGGGGACCACGAATTACAAGTTTTGATGCTGTACTTGAGAACATGTAGGCACGTATTAAAAATGGCTAACTATCTCTTGGTGAAGCGCTTTCTATAAAATAATTTAACCTTTTAAAAATAATCATATAAAGAGCCAATAATTAGATTTCAAAGAAAAGAAAGTTACCCACCTCGTTTAGATTGTGAATGACCCGTTTGTGGTTAACTTCTACCTCGAGTCGCTGAAATTCCTCATCCAAAACAGGATCTCCCCTATCTAGCTGGGATTTTCAATCATAAAAAAAATTGAAATTGAATGCAAATGCATACAACTTTATCATACTTCCAAACTTGTAGAGACCCAATAAGCAATGGATGAAACATACCCATCACTAGTTGAAATGGGCAATTTAGGTTTTTTTATGTAATATAATAGATTTAGTTGTGTTTTGTCAACTCCAACTATCAGACTTTCTAAATTTAAAATTTTATAAACATACTTTAAAATAGAATAACATGCCCTGAACATGGCAATTTGAAAGGGTTGGCAAATAAGTTGTTAGCTAGAAGAAAGAGGTAGATTTCTTATATCTTTATGAAGCGCTCTCTCCTGCCACATAAGCGAGGGGTGTCCCACAAGCCCACCATTCCCCTCCCTAATCTCCTCCCCGGACCCTACTCGTGGTGCCATTGCAACCCAGGAGTGGCCTGCTTCTCCCCTCCAGTTCCTCCTCTTTGCTCAGCCCACTTGACAGTCCCTGACATGGAATTTGTGTGGCTCCTGGCTGCTGTCTTTGGGTCTCTCTTTATCGTCATGCTCTGCAGCTTAAGGGGAGGACAGACCTCACACCCAGAATTCCCATTTGAACTGAAGTCATTCTCTTGCTCTGAATTGAACATCTTTTCCTCTTTACCAGTTTTCAGTTATATCACATCTTCCAAGAAACTATCCAATTAAGTGAACTCTCTCCTTTCTGGCTGAGTTTCCACAATACTTGGTATAGGTCTTTTGTGACAGGTACAGTCACAAGATTAATTATGGTTAAAAATTAACTTGTCATCAGCTTCCTATTCTCCTAACCTAATTATAAATGTTCTTTCTTCTGATATGACATCTTGCCTATAGCAGGAATTCAAAATATTTAATGTCATAAATGATATCAAATTAGCAGCAAGTCTAACCTTATATTTGGTCTCTGCTCTTTGTCGCTCTTCAAGGATATCTTTTCGAAATTTAAGGGATATGTGATCTTTACCAAGGTGCACTTGCCTGGGGAGAAAAAAAAAACAATTGTCAAAATCCATCAGACTATAAGTCAATGTTACAATGGAGTGAGGGTCTTAGCTGAAAACAGATGCTGAGATAGTGGAGACACCATGAGGGAAAGAATTTCTAGAGACTTCAGCAACGTAACTAAGATGGATGATGTGTTCTATAAAATAAAGTTTGTCTTCTGGTGACACCTGCTAAAATATTTATGAATAAAAATGTCTGGATGTTGAATATTAATAGTTTTTAGGGAAATTCAAATCAAAACCACAATGACATGCCACAACACACTCATGAGTATGGCAATGATGATGACGGTGACACCAGTGATAACAACAATGTGACGACAAAAGTACCAGGTGTTGCTAAGGATATGGAGATATTGGAAGTGTGGTATATCATTGTGGGAATGTAAAATAGTGCAGCCGCCATGGAAAATTTGGCAGCTCCTCAAACACACAGAACTATCACATGACTCAGCAGCTCCTCACCCAAGTCTATACCCGAATTACAAAAATAAGTTCACACACAAACTTGTACATTGATGTTCACTGCATTATTTACAATAGCCCCAAAGTGGAAAGCACCCAAATGTCAACCAGCTGATGAATAAATAAACGAGATGTAGTGTGTCTCTAAAATAGAATATTATTCAGCCATAAAAAGAAACTGATAAGATTCTATGATGTGATGAACTTAAAAACATGTTGAAAGGAAGAAGCCAGTTATAAAAGGCCATATGTTACATGATTCCATTTATATGAAATATTTATAATATGCAAATCCATAAAAATATAAATTAGATTAGTGGGATGGGGAAAGGAGAATAGGGAGGGACTACTTAATGGGTATGGGGTCTCTTTTGGAATGATGTAAATGTTCTGGAATTAAGTAGTGGTGATGGCTGCACAGCATTATGAATATACGATGTATGTATACATATGAATGTACAACTTCTATGTTGCATATTTTAAATATGGCAAATTTTATATTATATAACCTTTATAATAATTTTAAAAACTCTGGTATGCAATGTGCCCATCATGGACCTGGCACGTGTTCAAAACAAGCAGCTAAGATTCAAAAAGGGGAGGGGCACCTGGAGAACTGGTTTAGATGAAGAGACTAAAAAGACATGAAAACTAAATATAAATTACATGATTTTTGGTTGAACCCTAAATTCTTCCTTTCCAAAACCACAAAACCCCAGGTATAAGGCCCAGGATACTCCCTGGGTAACTGGGTACATTTGTTTTTTTTTTTTTAAAGATTTATTTATTTATACATACAGGCCGGGGTACAGGCCAGAGGTGTGGGGCGGCGAGAGGGTTCACCAGAGACAGAATGGGGAGCAGAAGAGGCAGATCAGAAATACACTGCTGAGGGGAGCAGCGGGTGAGGCAGGAGAGGTCTGCCACACCATGTGGGAATCTCCCTGGCTGGGCGTCGAACTCGCTGCCAACAGCTCCACAGCGCAGCGCTCAGCTGCTGCGCCACCAGGGAGGCCGTAACTGGGTACATTTGTATATAAGCAGGTTATTTAGTACTACCCCAGTGTTAAATATTTTGGAAGTGATTATGGTAATGCTAGAGAATGTTCATTCTTAGGAGTGACCTGTTAAAGTCTTTGGGGGCAAAGCTTCCTGATACCTGCAACTTACTTTCAAGTGGTTCAGAAAAATAAAAGGCGTGCACAAGTGTGTGTTTGTGTTTGTGTGAGTTTATGTACAAAGAGTGAGGGGAAGTACAGGCGGTATAATGCTAACAATTGTTGAAATTACATCCAATGTACACAGATGTTGACAGCAGATTTAAAATCTTTCAACAACAACAAAAAGTTGGCAGAAAATATTCAGTATACAAATACAGCATTCAAAATGGAATTTTGAATGTGATTTCAAGTATGTTACAAAGAAGCTCAGAAGAAGGACATACACCAGTTTTAACTGTGGTCACTGCATCATAATGATTTTTTTTCCTTCTCTGCACTTAATACGATAGTTTTTAGGTTTTCCCCTACCCAAGCCTGGACTCCTGGATTTCCCAGAAGGCACATGGGGCTAGTGGTAGGCTGATGGACAATGGGCAAGATTTGGAGTGCCTGGTTCATCTCAATCTGTCCTCAAACACATACAATGTGTCCATTTTCTATAATAGGGAAAGAACATTTTAAAAAATGATCTTCAGTTATCAGGTATAATTCCTCCACTGATGCCAGACCCTGAATACAGATTCAGACTGAAGAGAAAGGAGCTTTTATAAGAAATGAAAAATATTCCCCCATGCCAGGGGGGCCCAGCAGGAGACACCTGAGCAGGCTCTTTGGTGCTGGGCCTGTCTCCCTGTGTGGGAAGTAGATGGTAGGATTGTGGACAAGGGGCCTCTCAGTGATTTTTCCCAGGAGGCCCCTTTTGTGCTCAAGAATTTCTAAAGGGCTTCCCCGGTGGTGCAGCGGCTAAGTGCTGCACTGTGGAGCTGTTGCAGCAGAGACGGGAGTTCGATGCCCAGCTGGGGAGATTCCTACATGGCTCGGCAGACCTCTCCTGCCTTGCCCGCTGCTCCGCTCGGCAGTGTATTTCTGTCTCTCTGCCTGTTCTGCTCCCCACTCTGTCTCTGGTGAACCCTCTCGCCACCCCATGCCTCTGGCCTGTACCCCAGCTTGTATGCATAAATAAATCTTTAAGAAAAAAGTTTCCTTTAGCTGATTCTGCACACATGGGTATGGCTCGTATGAGCTACTAAAACATGCTGCAGAAGGCTCCATTTCGACTACAGAAACATGAGAAAAGAGGTCTCACATCTGAGTTTGAAAACCTCCTTTGGGAGCCTCCCCTACGCAAGCCTGGACTCCTGGGTTTCCCAGAAGGCACATGGGGCTAGTGGTAGGGTGAGAGATAATGGGCAAGATTTGGGGTACCTGGTTCATCCCAATTTGTCCTCAAGGGGGTGCTGGCAAGAGAGGGCAGCAGGGAGCAGTGTCTGGGCTTTTCCTGCAAAGCACTGGGTTCTGCCAGGCCTGGTCATGCTTCTCAAAGAGCCTGGCTTGGTCACATTGATTTATTCCTAATAAAACTTCAGTCCAGTGGAGGAGAATGAATAATCAAATTTTTCAATATGCACAAAAAATATTACATTTCATTGTGTCTCATAAATAAAAAGCCATAAACTAAAAACACTCAACAGCCACTTGATATAAATAATTGCCCAATATTTACCACTTAAGATGATTTTCGATCTCCTGGTAAGTGGCCTGTCTGACTTTCTGTTCAAAGAGTGCTTCCTTCATCTGTCTTGTTTTTGAAATCTCATTGCCTTGGTCCAACACTGAGGGCAAGAGCAAACAACAATTATAACAGTAATCAAATCAGAACCATGTGCTAAGAGAAAAACACATTTCCAATGGCAACACACAGCAGTCAACTGAATTTTATTGTTATTGTTCATAAATAGTAAATGCAACAAGCAGTAATTCTTTCATATTGTACTCAGGAGCTGATTTATGAAGGATCAGCTGGTTACCTTCTCTTAACTGTTTAATCTTCAGTCTTCCTGGTTCTTGGTTTAAAACAGTTGCCACAGCAAATGGATTCGATAAGTTTACAGGAAACCTCAAGTTCTGATACTCAATTTCCTGGAACCAAATCAGGAGGGAAAATCCGTTATTTTACCTGTCATTGCTTCCCTCATGTTTAGTGTAAAGCCCACTTTACCTTGATTTCTGGAGGCTTTGTCTTTACTGGAAGTTGGCGAAAATTTACACGTGACATTGCCTTTTCGGGAGGAACATCTACTTTTTTAGAAAGGGAAGTTAATCTTTCAAATTCTTCTGCTCTATAGTTTAAAATAGATATCATATTAGTATATATTCCAACAACTCAAGATGCCTATTTTTATGTTCCTTCTGATAATACCATGACTTGGAACTATTAATTATTATAAATAAACTTAAAATCAATCTGTGCACTAAAACAGTGGTCTGTTAAACTAAATGTGAAGTCAGTATACCAGAATATAATAACGTGTGTGTGTGTACGTGGCTTACCAATGCCTATTATTCCTTATATTCTCAAAGAATGTAATAAGTGGAAAATTTGACATGCTGAAAAATGCTCTGACAGCCTAGCATAATTCAATTCTAGGCTGTTGATTTTCAATATCTAAATTTACTACATTTAAAAAAATCTTACAGTGATTTATTTCCCTAGTAAAAGAATGATTGATTGTGCTTGCTGTTTGTCACAAGATCTTTAAAAAGGGGTCTAGACTACAGTTTGCGGTCTCTTCTATAAGTGAAACTGTCTTTGGACATGAGTAGGTATAGACAGAGCTGCTACCATGCTTGCAGAAGCTATCGCCTTCTCTATCATGAGAAGTACTAGAACTATGTTATCTTTATACATACTACCATGAAGCCTTTCTGTAAGCAAGAATAGGCAAACACTTGTTTTATAGAATTACAGATCCATGGCATTGCTAAAATGAGCAAGAATATGCAAACTTTCACTCATGGTGATAGACAATATGCATCTTCTGAGCACCTACTACTATCACACAGGACCATAGCTCAACACCATAGTACAACATAGTGAGATGCTAACAAACTCCAACCTAGTATCGCCTCTGATGTTCTGTAAAACCCATGGCCTGGAAGAACCTGTTCTTGGCCAGACACATATTGAACGATATGCTGTGATAGGCAAGGATGAGGTGCTTGATGAGGGATTAGGGAGTGAGCAGTACACCCAGCATCCACAGCTCAAAAGAACTTTGATATCACCTCTGCTGTAAATATTGGGAGATAAACATTTTTTTGAGGATGTTAAAAGAGTCTTCTTCCAATCACTAGTATTGATGATGAAAATTAAGGGGTCTAAGAAAGTACTGAACTAAAGAGTTTATGTGAAGTCTGGCGGTGCTAAATTTAGGATATGAGTAAGTCCATCACACACCCTACTATGAAATGGAAACAGCAACCTAAGAAACTTTTGAAGAATACTGCAGCCAGGATAATTCTCTTTTTTAATCATTGTGGAATTTATACATTATATATATGTCTGCGGGCTGGGAAGACAGGCAAGTCTTGAGACATAGTTCTTGAAAACATGAAAAGTACACTAAATAAAGAACTAAGCTCCAGTTGGGTATCAAAATACAAATACCTAGGGCCAAAATTTTAAACAACACATCAATAGGCATCAGTGGAAGAGAAGTATAGAAAACCCTTTTTCTCTCTTATCTCCCCCTGGGCAGAGGGACCCACTACTACACACACGAGGATATGCTATGTGTTACTGTTCTGTTTCAGAGTGTATTTTATGAAAAAGCATCACTTTCAGTAGAAGAAAGGAAGATTTGGATTTTGGGGAAGGTTTTGTGAATAAACACAAACAGTTCAAAGTAGACGTACTTTAAGCCTGCGTTGGGATAGCAAGTTCCAGTAAAGACACATTCGTATGGTTTCGAGTTGAACTCTGAGATCCAGAGCTGCATTTTTATTTGTGCGGTCCCATATTGAAAGGGGGTAAACTTAATAGTCACATTCACCTTCCCGTTAGCTGGAATTATTCCTGAGAGGAAAGAAATGAGAAAACATGATACTTTCTCCTCTTGCCAAATCTAGTCAAATAGGTTCACAAACACACAAATACATTCTTTCCGTCATAAGCAGTGTTATTTTTGTCTTGTCTTTTTATTAAATACATCTGAATGAATTTTTGTGTATTTACACTGATCTTATTTACCAATTACCACATTATTTCTTTATAATAATTATCTGATTGTGTTAGATAAATAAATACACCTCAATCAGCATTAGTGAATCAGAAATGAATTCCCAGAACTGTAATCGTAACATTAATTCCCAAATGCCAATGCTAATACTGTAAGCAACAAGGAAAAGCTCAGAGCACGTATAAAAGTTTGCATCCAAATAACTCAGTTCCCTATATTTTTGTGTAGTTAGATTCTCTCCTTTCAAACCTTCAGGATGAACTATTGTCCTCTCCGAAGTCAAATATCACACCATGCTTTATCCTCCTTTGTATGTCTGCTGCCACTGGGGCTTAGAACATAAAGTCTCAACAAACATGAAAAGAAAAATAAAATGGAGGGAGGAGGGATCAATGGCCTAGGTGTGAGAAGAGCTAAAGTTCTCACTGACTTCCACTGAAGGTTCTTTGGTTTGCTTTCTAGATGACTCCTTCTACCCTGGCATATGGTCTCTCCACTGTCTTGCTGAGTCCTTCACATTCCCACATAGATACGTGGCAGGCTCCCCTTCCCATTTAAGTCCTCTCTGAGTCTTTACCATTCTCCCCCTTGTACTCTATGCTCAAGCATACAGATCTTTCATTCAGTCTTCCAGGTCTTCACTGAGTACTCTCTGTGTGCCAGGCACTGTTTTAGACACTTGATATAGTAACAGACAAGACAAAGTCCCAGATCTCACTGAGCTAACATTTCAGTTCAGGAGAGCAAGCAAAAAGAACTAAACAAATAAACATAAAATATCAAGTCATGTTGTGAATACCAACAAAAGAAGTAAATCAGGGCATGTTGGGGCAAGGAAAGAATGATGCATCATTTAAGACAGGGTGACAGAAGGGGGATGGTGGAGCCAAGACCTGAAGGAGAAGGGCCTGTGCTTGAATCCTCTAAGGCTGAGCTCCTGCTGCCTCAGGACCTTGACACTTACTGTCCCCTTGGTCTGGAAAGCCCTTTTCCACCTCTTCTTCTAGTTTCCAGATCCCACTCTCTGAATGACTCTGTACTGTATGCCTTGCCCTAAATTTGAATGCTAAATTTTACTGAAGCTGGTGCTGCCCATTACTGTGTTCTCAGCTTCATAAATATGCTGAACAAGTGACCGAACCCAAACTTCAGAGCATATATCAACCTACGTATTACATGAAAGTCCTTTTGCCTTTTCATCCATGGAAACTTCACTCCCCTAAACATCTGTCAATTCTTCCCTGCTCATGTACTACCTACCTTTCAAACTGTGCAACCTCCCAAATAGATTGTAAGTCCTTAATGCAAACACCAGGCCCCAGAGCTCTTTTATTTTCCCAGATCCCCAGCACACTGCTTCAAAACTACTTCAAAATTTGTGAATTTCCTAAGCCCAGATGTCTGTCTTTAAGTGGTATCCACTGGAGACCCTAAAGTCTATAGCAGGAAAGAGTGAATCAGCAGACGCACTCAGTTCTACTGATCAACCTAAGATCAGCTGGATAGAATCTCCATCATGTGACCTGCAATTCACTGGTGGGCTTTAGACTTAGGAACATTCTATTGCTTCTGTTCCCGTTCATTAACTTAAAAAAAAAAAAAAAAAGAACAAGCTCTGGAGCAACGATTAATGTTTGCCTTGAACTTGCTGATTTATTTTTAAGTGCTTCATGTCCAGACCTAATACATAGAGCACACTGGAAGTGTAGCCTAGGCAACTGGAGTACACTGCTTTTTCCATTAACAGGGATGCCAGTTAACAAAGCTGGTTAGCGGAACTTGGTTGGGGCTAATTGTCAAATGTTAATGGCCATAAAGCTTACTGCCTGGCAAAAACTAGTGGTGAGTGAAAGGAGAGTAGCTTTAATGTTTTAAAGTGAGAAAGGCACTCCAAAAATTACTATTCCATTTGGAAAAACCCCAAATCATGATTTATGGTTTAATTCTAATTTCATCTGAGGCCAATTTCAGATGAATACCCTTAACATAACTAGGGATAATGTTAAATCAAAGGGCACGGAGGTGGTGAGGCAGATAGGAAAGAAAGAAACTAAAGGCCAATAAACCCTAGTTTAGCAATAAAAAGGGTATGCTATAAGAATAAATCAAGTTACCAGAAACCAGTGTATCTTGGCCTTGATTATAATTATGTATCATGTGCGTAAATATGGGCAGTTACTGAGATGGAAAAATAAAGTGCATTATTTGTTAGGGCAGTAAGGTCCAGGGATAGTCTTAAAATTTCTTCCTTTTAACACATCCATACACTTTTATTACAATATGTTACAGTTTTTTTTAAAGATTTATTTATTTATTTATGCATGGAAGAACTGGGGTGTAGGCCAGAGGTATGGGGGAGTGAGAGGACTGGCCAGAGACAGAGTGGGGAGCAGAACAGGCGGAGCTACTGAAGTAACACTGCTGAGGGTCACCACGAGCCAGACAGGAGAGGTCTGCTGCACCGTATATGGGTTAGCTCCCTGGCCGGGGATCAAACTCAAGCTGTAGAGGTAAAAGCACTGACACTTAACCCCTATGCCACCAGGGAGGCCCCTGTTGTCACAGTTTTTAAATGTCTTTCTCTTCAAAAGTCTCAGAAAGTACAGATTGTTCTCCCTAAATTGTCATACAGCCATGAACTCACATGCTTGATGTGTTAGTGTTGGCCTTAACCTCCAGAGATTTAGGGTTTCTTTCACTAGCTGTGTGACTGTGGGTAAACTTAATCTTGACAAACTTCAGTTGGAAATTTAACAGCTACATGGCCTGAAGTCACCCATGAGCAAGCTGCTGAGAAACTTGAACAGTGGTTTTGATTCACTGGATTACAGAAAAGAGGACTTCAAGTGCTCTGTCTGACTCACCACTGTGAGTCACGAGCTGTCCACAGGGAGAGTCGTCAGCTACCACCACCGCCAAGGAGAGGCCTGAGGGACTGCCTAGAGGATGCACACCCCTGCCCAGCCTCCAACTGTGACTCAGCTCGGTTACTTTATGTGAAGTTCAGTTTTCTCATCTGTAAAAAGGGACAAGCTTTAAAGGATAGAATAATGTACAGGGGCTGGGATAATGCTTGACTCATAGCGTGAGTCCTAACCAACACATTCAATAGGTAATAATGTCCTGTGATTTAAATTATCATCGAAATGTCAGGAAAGGAGGTATTTCTTGGAAAAACATGCACTTGACCCATTTGAGTTCTTTACAAGGAAGAGAGGACTGGCTCATGATGCCAGGTTAGTGGGCTGAGTTTCCCAGTGACAGGTCTCTCCTGTGCCACACAAGTGCCAAATGCAGATGAATCTATAGGGTGGAAGGCAAGCACTGGCCTGCCCTGGAAAGGTCGATTTTATTTACTCATTTAACAATTTTTTTTTCTGGAAGAAACGTTTAAAACATGTTTATTAACATGTACATGGTTTCAGGTGTATATCATTATAAATGTTATGTTCACCACTGAAAGTCCAATTCAGTCCTTCACCATATAATGTACCCTTTATTCCTACCCTACACAACTGCCCATCAGCCTCTTCACCTTGGTCTCCTTCTCTCTTCCCCTTGCTCACACCTTCTAGACATACTGGGCTGCTGTTCTGCCGCTGAACTTGACCATGCCATGTCTGCTCAAATTTACTCCCTACGCATTGGTGGCTTCCTCCGCTCAAAAGCCTATCACCATCTCTAACCTGGGCTGCCACCTGCTATCCGTGGTCTACGCTGACTCTACCTTAGTCCTGATGGGCCACTTGGTCGCATCACCATATAACAGCTTCCTCCAAGACCACTTCTACCCTGCGCAACATCCTTCTTGGTGTGCTGTATCTCTCCCCCACGCACTAGAATGTGGTCACATCTAGTTGGGACATGTCTGTCTTGTTCCCTGTGTACTCCAGTGCCTGTCACAAACAACAGCAGAGGCTGAGGATTTGGCTCTGGAAGGGGTGCCTGGATGGTCATCGTGGGGCCATTGGGAGGTTGGGAACCAATAGAGACAGACCCAGCAGTGCTTCTGGTGAAAGACAGTGAAGAGCACAAGGGACGATGGTGATGGGTCACAGGTGAATCAGTGGTGCGTTACCCAAGGGGAATACACAATGTAAAAGAGATAAATAACAATAAAAAAATAAAAAAAAGAAGTAAAGCTATTTTAACTTGAGTGCCCTCCTGCAGAAACTCACAAACAAGGAAAAACATGTCAAATGAAGAAGAGAATCTTTTTAACAAATAAGGGTATCGACTGCTCACTCTCCAAAGCAGAGAAGAGCAGTGTGTCCACCACATACTGTAAACCAAGGCATGAAGTGTGCTGTGAGCCAAGAGGCCATGGATTTCCTCAAAAGCATGTCACGGGTGAAAAATGTTTCAAATACTCTTTGATAAAAGTGGCAACTACTGGGAGTATGATCGAAGTCCTGGAGAAGAGGGGATGAAGACAAAAGATGCCCAACCTCACTGCCTCAGAAGAGCAGGAAAAGAGTAACTGCCACACCCCTTATTTCATCTCGGACCTAGGACCTACTCTGGAAGGTGGCTGGAGGTGACACCGTGGGGATGGGTTGGGGGGAGGATGGGTGGTTGCCTAATGGCACAGCACACAGGACACTGAGACTCAGATGAGTCACCAGCTCTTGTGAAGTGAAGGGAGATGCTTCCCCATGGCGTTGAGTAGACTGTGGGGACTGATACCCTGGTTCCCAGCTCTGACCTTGGGAAATTTCCCTAAATGCTCTGTGCCTGATTACTAATCTGAAACGTGGATTTAATATTAGTACCTATCTGTAAGAGTTGTTGGAGGTATTAAATGTGTTATGTATTCACTACGCCGTCTGGCCCATGGGGGCACTAGGTAAACATTAGCTGTTATTACTATTATTATCATAATCCTTTCTCCTGCATTATTCTTCTGCTGGTAGCAGGTTCTGTTCAAAGCTGAGTGAAATTCTGAGCAGAACCAGTGTGTATAAAAACTGTAGGTACTATCCCTAAAAATTGGGAATTTTAAAAGTAATTCATTTTGAAGGAGGAAAGGAACATAAGGAAAATTAGGTGAAGAACACACATCATAAGAAGATGATCTTGGGGAGCAGGGGGTTTACCAGAGTCTTAAAGAAACTGTCGTCAGCATGACCTTGTCACAGGAAGAGTCAGCATAATTTGAGGGAGCAATCTCAGAGCTTGCTAGGAGATGCAGAGTTGTGGAGCTCAGAAAACAAACAAAAAAGGAAAGAGAAGGAGCTGTCATTGAGGTAGACATTCATTCTGAAGGAGCAGCAACAAGAAATGCACACACATTGAAAACATAGAGACGAGGCAGGAAGGAATGAAGAATGCACCCAAAAGGAAATTATTTTAAAGAAGGTAAGGACACAGAACAGCTAACACACACATACATTCATATTTCTGAGAGCAAGAACAAAGCAATTGGAAGATTAAAATATTTCAAATTTTAGGAATTGAAAACATTACCTAAAATAATGAAAGTTGTTTTTCTCCAGATCAAAAGGACAATTCCAGGGGCTCTGGAAATGATACAGACACTAAAGGTATGCTGGTAAGTTACTGAACCTCAAACTGGGCGGAGGCGAGGCGGCGGAGTGGGGGTGGGGGAAGCGGGATAGTGAGGGCTAGAATTCTAAAGGCATCCAAAATTCACTTGGGTGAAGAAAGATTCAGACCAGCCTCTGGATTCCTAGCAAATCAAAGCAGAGGGTAACCAAGCAATGTCTACAGGTGAATAAAGCTTTAAACTAAGACTTTCAGCCCACTCAAGTTGTTCTTCAAGAACACAGGCAGCAGAAGGACATTCTTAAACCTTCACTCCATCTAGGTAGTGGCTCCCAGGAACTGGGGGCTAAGTCCTTAGATGACATATTCCAGACAGACAGAAAAAGAGCTGAAATAAGGAATTCAGGAATGGAGAAAACATGGAACAAAGAATGGAAACCTTGGCTCCACTTAAACAGAAACTAAGTAACTGTGGCACTTGGTGTCATAAAGCAGAAAGTAAACTCTGTAAACGCAGATAGGTAACACAATATAACAGAACCTGAGTTGTGAGGCCTGGGAGAAAGTACACTTGCCCCACTTCCCCTTCTTCCAAAACCAAGATTCTGGCTGAAGTTCAAACATGAAGTTGAGGAAGACAGTCATCTGGCCTCTTGATGTTATCATTATCTCTTCTTAATTTTAGCAGTAAGTTTTAGGAACAAATATCACTTATATCAAGGAATTTCCTCAGTTCCTTTGGCTCTCCTCATTTGTCTTCAATCAAAATCAAATAACAAAATCTGTATTTTTAAAATATAATATGGTCCTATTTTTTGAATATTTTCATCTATCTCTCTACCTATGCATCCAGCCTTCCTTCCTTTCTTCTTTTTGTACAAATGCAGAGAGAGGTGTGTCTGTCACTATGTCCACAGATGTTAATGATGGCTATTTCTGGGGTGGTGAGATTCTGGGTAACACTTTTCAACTTAGATTTTATGCTTCTTTGCAGTATATAGACTTTTAATTTTTTTATTATTTATTTATTTATTTTTATTTATACATACAAGCTGGGGTACAGGCCAGAGGCATGGGGCGGCGAGAGGGTTCACTAGAGCCAGAGCAGGGAGCAGAAGAGGCAGATCAGAAATACACTGCTGAGGGGAGCAGCGGGCGAGGCAGGAGAGGTCTGCCGTGCCATGTGGGATTCTCCCCGGCCGGGCGTCAAACTCGCGTCGCCGCTGCCGACATCTCCACGGCGCTGCGCCACCGGGGAGGCCCAGTATATAGACTTTTTAAAATAACAAACATTTCATTTTTATAAAGCTGCTTTTAAAAGAAACATGTTTGTTTTACCCACAATCTCCTATAGTTACCTAACCCAATATTTTTCTTTTCCTTCCACTGCTGTTGCTGTTAACTGTTTTGTGGCCACAGCATCTTTCCCAGAGCAGCCCCATGGGACCCTGGGCTGGAATCAAATCCGCATTTCCATCTAGTCTCCTGAAGACAGGCTTTCCCTGCAGGACAACAACCTGGCCAAGCCCTCCCTGAGCCTCAAGGGGACTGGATCAAAGTTCAGGCATTGTTCTCTGGGGGAAGTTTACTGACCAGTGCTGTGGTCAGCTGAGCTCCAGCAGCCCAGACTGACATGCCACCAAATAGTCACCTTGCAGGAAGATACCTAGGAGCCCAAGAGGCAGGAAGAACATATAAAGAGTATTGAATCTATAACTAATTTCTCTAACTTTTTTCACTTGAAATAGAATGTTTCTCAACTTTTAGTCTGCAATCTCATTCTATTTGTTTCCCCTCTCCTATTTCAAACATCCTGCTGCTATTATTTCCCAGCTTAATGTCACTCTTAGAGGCCTGGGTGTGGGGCCACTGAGACCCTGTTGCCTTGGCATGTCATCTGGCCTCAATGAGCCTCTGTCCTCAGCTGTAGGAAGGAGATAGTTTACTGTTCATTTTCATGGGGTAGAGGGATGAAACGAGCCAGTGCATGTGATGTGCTTAGCATAGTGGCTGGCCTGTGGTTAACGATTAGCAAATGGAAGTGACAATTAACAAGATGCCAGCACACTGCATGAGCACCCCCCCTCCCATTGAGGCGACATTGAGTGCTGAGTACAATGGAGCCTTGCTACCAACCTGACAGCTGCTTCAGGATCTGTGCATAAGAATGGCCACCTGCCTGTCTAGTTTTTCCTGATTTATTTTGCATGTCCATTACAAAGTTCCAATACCCACCAACAATCATGGTCTGAAGATATTCCGTACAATAAGATATTTTGACAGAGACTGTGGACCGTGTTAACATAATTTTTTTTAAAGTATATTGTTTTAATTGTTCTATTTTATTGTTAATTACCATTGTTAATCTCTTACTGTGCCTAATTTATAAATTAAACTTTATAGGCAAAAGCATGGCATATATAGGGTTTGATGCCATCCTTAGTTCAGGCATCCATGGATAAGGTGTAACCACCGTATCCCTGCTTCCAAATAAGGGCCATAGGGATCTCATCTGCATCTGATACACTGTCCTAATTGTTCTGACTCCCTACCACTTTTATTTCTCCTGAGCTTTCTTTTCCAACCCTATGTGAGATCACTGGTGGGTCTGCACTTGCTGAACCATCAGGTCTTCAGCCGCTCTTTTTGCTGGTGTATCCCTCTCATTTCTACCACTTGCTAAAGACATATCTGAATGTCTCCACTTCTCTATAGAGCCCTGCAATCAGTATTTATTTTCCTGTATGAGTCTATTTATGATGGCCTTAACTACCAATTAACAACATTTTGTGGAGTTCAGCTTTGTGTGCTGGAGATGCAAAGTTCTTGTCATCCCTTCAACAATCCTGATCTGTCCCTGCCTACTCTGTGCAAGGGCTTGGGGGTTGTCTGCCTCACCTGTCCACAGGTGTACAATGAGGTAGAGAGAAGCAGGGACAACTTTCTTTATGTGTATTTCTGTCTGGAAGGAATAGCTTTGCCCGTGGACTCCCAAAGGTTTTTGGACTTTGCAAGTGAAGTTTCTTAATGATAAGATATTTCAGCCAGGGACAATGGGACTTTTGGAGGAAAAATTTACCTAAATGGGTAAATGCTGGATTGTGGGCAGCAGCACCATGGCAGGTATTATGAGCATATAAATGGTGCAGCTGAGATGATGTGACTGCTATAGGGATCCAGAGTAGAAAGTGCATGCAGGTACAGTGAACTCAAGGGGCAGGGTCCAATGTTCATGGCATATCAGAGGCAGGGGAATTTGTTCTTTGCTGGGACGTATTGCCTGCTGGGTTGGCGGCCCTGGGTCTGTGGGTAATATCAATGACCAGGAAGTGGCCTGTGGCCAAGGCAAGGGCAGAGATCCTGGGATTACCCACCAAATCAATCAAAAGTTGTAAGAACTTTGCATTTAGAAAGAAAGTACAAAATATGAAATTATTTATAAATGGCCTCATAACTGAAGAAAAAGGGGATGAAAGTATTGAAACTTTATATGTGAGCTCTGGGCAACAGCCCGTAGGAACTCTTGCCTAACTGGCTATTTTATGCTACAGTTTGCCATTTAAATGAACTGGATGTACTCTTTCTGAGTACATGTGCCACCAAATGAATGTTCAGGATCTCCAAGTGGTCAAAAGTTAACAAGTTCAACATTTTTTGGGTGGCATTTGGCTGGTCTCCAACTCTAATGAGATCTTGACCAAAGTCACAAACTCTTCCCAAATTATCAACAGTGTTCTTGATGTTTTAATTGTATATGATTTCCTCTCAGCAATATAAGAAAGTTTGCAGAATTTTTCTCCTTTTCTCCCATCTCAGGAAAATCTTTTCACTGTCAACAAATCTGGCATCTTAAGGATGCCACAGTGCACACCTGCATCTTAAGGATGCCCAGTGGGCAAATGGCAATTGAGTTAAACTTGAGGGCATATATCAAATTCATATCTTGTAAATGGAATTAGCTTTATTCAAATTTTTTCATTTGGCAAGCCCACGCACAAAATGCCTAGAAGGCATGGATAAATGATGGGTCCAGCTCCCAGAGAAGATGCTGCCTTATAACCCATCTAACTATGATGTCTCCAGAAGCTTTAGACAATCAGTTACCAAAGATGTGTCCCAAACAGTGTCTACAGATAGACATGCTAGCCGTGTAGCCCATGGTTCTTGGCCTATCAGGCCCAATTTGTAAAATGAAGGCAATAATCACTTACTGACTAAAATGTGAGCCATGACTGTTCAAGTCAGGGCAGTTATTCACTATAAACAGACACAAAGTCTTTAAAGTGCAGGTGATGAGAGTCATCACTAGCTTTAATAATCTCAAAAGTATTACAGGCAAATGTACATTGATAACCTCAACACAGTGGAAACCAAACTAAGAAAATGCCCAAGGCCAGTGGACAAAGAGGTGCACTCAATTTCACAAAACAGCTATTTCAGAGGCTGAAGGGTTAAACCTAAAGGATCAGTTTGTAAAGCCACATTAGCAACACCATTCATGTAACACAGATCATTTAAAATCACAAAGTTGTCCTGGCTAGCCCTCTGTCATTTATTCATTTTCTCATATTTTCTCTTGCACCACATTCTTCTGATTTTCCTCCTTGGTATCTGCCCTGGATACATTTCCCACTGCTGTCCTCTGAAGGTATGGTCCTCAGTTCACTTTTCTTCTCTATTTATAGTCACTTATTAAGTGGCCTGATCCCCAAGCCCACTGAAGTATGTTCCATCAATACCTGAAGACACCTAAATTTATGTTGCTAGCTCTTACGTTTCCCCTAACTCCACACTGGTATATTCAATTTAATTTCCCTGAAAGACAGAATTTAAAAGATAAGCAATAACCAAAGCACCAGAACAACCAGAAAAGTCTATTAGAAGGATTAGAAAAAGAAGCTTCTGGATGTCCCATTTGTCATAATAATGTAACTATGAAATTTACTGAGTGTTTGTGGAAAGGATTGCACAATTTTTAAAAGTTTAGCATATAGTTATCATTTATGTTCAAAACTGTATTTGATTATGTACATAATCCTCAAGTATTGGATAAGTTGTGTTTCAAAACCCCTTTGGTAAATTAATATTCTGTGTCTTAGGACACAGTTTTTTAGAGAAGTATGACTTGGCCATAAGAATCTCTAGTTTTATTCCAAATTGTCCCTTCTTTTTCTGTGCTGCTGAGTTCAGCTAACTTCAGGCTATATTATCAAGACCCATGTTATATCATTCCCAACACAATGATTTTTCTACTCTGCCTGAACCCACCTCAGGCACACACCTGCACATGACAGTGATGCTGACCTTCCTAATAAGCAGATCCCAACATGACTGTTCAAATCCTTCTGCCTATGGAAACTAATAGAACTATAGACCATCAGGTGGGGTAGTACTCTATGGATAAAACTAATTTAGTGATTCCCAAGCATCACTCTCAGGAATGTCCATATGGAATCACCTGGAGGTGCTTGTTCCCATACAGAAAACCATATTTTACCCAGAGCTACTCAACTCAAATCACCAGGGATGGGTGCCTGAGCATTATAGTTTTCACAAGGGTCCAAAACTTTGGGGCACTAACCTAGAGTAAGCTATCTGATGTTTGACGCCCCTCTACAGCATTCCCACCAGCATTTCACCATGGTAGACTAGCTATTCAGTAAGCACAAATTCATCTTTGGGTGTCTCTGACAATTAACTGGTTCTAATTTTAACCTTTGGAATTATATAGCACAAGTCCATTCTTTCTACACAATGCTTCTCATTATGGAAACAACTAGCTTGACTAGAATGCCTCTTTCTGTTTCTGAGGCCTACCCAAACTAGATGCTTCACAGTTTCTGGTTTCTTTCTTTTCTTTTAAAAAGATTTTTTATTTTTTTAATTTTTGCATAGAAGAGCTGGGGTGTAGGCCAGAGATGCTGGAGGTGAGAGGATTCACCAAAGACAGAGTGGGGAGCAGAGCAGGTAGATTTACTGAAATACACTGCTAAGGGGAGCAGTGGGTGAGAAAGAAGAGGATGGTGCACTAGCATGTGGGTTAGCTGCCTGACCAGGGATCGAATTCAGGCTGTCACGGTGATAGTGCTGAGACTTAATCCTTAGGCCACCATGGAGGCCCACATTTTCTGGTTTCTAATTATATTAAAAAGCGACAGCAGTCAAAACAGTATGGTATTGGCAGAAAAATAGACATACAGACCAATGGAACACAAAAATGTGCCCAGAAATAAATCCATACATATATGGCCAATTACTTTACAATAAAGGAGCCAAGAATAAATAATAAGAATGGATAGTATCTTCAATAAATAATTCTGGGGAAACTGAACAGTCACAGGGAAAAGAATGAAATTGAACCACTACCTTACGCTATACACAAAAACCAGTTCAACATGGATTAAATACTAGAACATGAGACCTGAAACCATAAAACTCCAATAAGAAAACAAGGATAAAGCTCTTTGACTTGGTCTTGGCAATAACTTTTTTTTAAATTTGACACTAAAATCAGAGGTGACAAAAGCAAAAATAAGCATGTGGGACTATATCAAACTAAAATACTTCTTGTTTTAAATGCCTTTTAAAAAAAGATTTATTTATTTATGCATGTAAGAGCTGGGGTGTGTGTGTGTGTGTGTGTGTGTGTGTGTGTGTGTATCACCAGAGACAGAGTGAGGAGCAGAACAGGCAGACTGACTGAAATATACTGCTGAGAGAAGCAGCAGGCGAGACAGGAGAGTCTGCTGTGCCATGTGGGAATCTCCCTGGCTGGACATGGAACTCCTGCTGCAGTGGCTGTGATAGCTTTATAGTGCTGAGACTTAACCCCTTCGCTACCAAGGAGGCCCTAAAATGCTTCTTAGAGCAAAGCCATCAACAAAATGAAAAGGCAATCGGGCTTCCCTGGTGGCACTAGCGGTTAAGTCTCAGCACTATGAATGTATCGGCAGCCACCGCAGCACAAGTTTGATCCCTACATAGTGCAGCAGACCACTCCTGGCTTGCCTGCCGTGACCCTCTGCAGTGTATTTCAGTCAATCTGCCTGTTCTGCTCCCACTCTGTCTCTGGTGACTCCTTTCACCCCTCCCCCTTGCACCTCTGGCCTATACCCAGCCCTTGTATGCATAAATAAATAAAATAAATCTTTTCTAAAAAATGAATGAGTGGGAGAAAATATTTGCAAACCACATATTCAGTAAGGTATTAATATTCAAGTTATACAAAAATCTCATAAACCTTAATAGTGGGAAAAAAAACACACCAATAACTAGAAAATGGACAAAGGATCTGAATAGACTTTTTCTGAAAGAAGACATACAAATGGCCAATAGGTACATAAAAATTGCTCAAACAATCATCAGGGAATATAAATCAAAACCACAGTATGATATCATCTCACACCTATTAGGAGATCTACTATCAAAAAGATAAGATAGAACAAGTGATAATGAGAATCTGGAGAAAAAGGAACACTTGCTTCCACAGTTGGTGGAAATATAAATTTCAGTCACTCTGAAAAACAGTATAAGATTCCAAAACACTTAAAACATAGACTTACCATATGAACCAATAATCTTACTTTTGGGAATATATCAAAAGGAAATGAAGTCATTATCTTGAAGAGATATCTATATTCTCATGTTCACTACAGCATTATTCTTAATAGCCATGGTATGGAAGCTACCTAAATGTAAATGATTAATGGATAAAGGAAATGTGGCATACATATAGTCATGTGTGCTTAACAACAGGAATAGGTTCTGAGAAATGCATTTTTGGGTGATTTTGATGTTGGGCAAGCATCAGAGAGCATAATCACACAAGCCTAGACTATATGGTATAGCCTGTTATATATGTGATCAGTCATTGACTTAAACACTGTTATGCAATGCAATGCAAGACTGCATTGCAATGCAAGACTGTATACAATGGATTATTATTTGGCCATTTAAAAGATGGAAATCTTGCCATTTCAACAAGTTGTATAACCTGCGGGGGGTTATAATTAGAATAAGACAGACAGAGAAAGATAAACACTGCATGGCATTAGTTTCATGTGGAATGTAGAAGGGAAAGGACAAACTCAGAAAAAGAGAGTAGAAACGTGGTCTCCAGAAGCTGGGGAAAGGGAGAGTTGGTAAAAGGGTATAAACATTCACCTATAAGATGAACAAGGCCTAACAAGGCTGCTGTAAAACACAGTGCTAAAGTTGATTACACTGTATTGTATAATCAAAATTTGCTAATAGAGCAAACGTAAATGTTCTCAACAACAACAAAAATTAACTATGAAAGGCATTGGATGTGTTAGCTAATTCAGTGGGGGAATTCTCTCACAATGTATATAGATGTCAAATCATTATGCTTTGCACTTTAATTAGGTTATAATTTACATGTCAATTATACATCAATAAAGTTGAAAAAACCCTATTTTCACATTTACAGCAGACCACTGCAGACAGATAGTTAAATCCCAAACCTAAACATCAAGAGACACACTGGGAAGTAGAAATCACTCCTAGTGATGATTTCACTTTCAAAGTTCCTGAGCAGCATTTGCATCTCGGTCCTTTGGGACATATACAGACCGATTGTCCACATGGTGAATTCCTGACACCCTGGACTAAGACTCAGAAGGCTTGGTAAGAAATAATATTCCAATTTGGTTTGAAATTGAATTAAAAGGTGAACACACCAAACCAAGCATGCACCACCAAGAACCAAAATTAGAATTAGAATGGATGAAATTCTGATTTCAAGTTTTGACTTTGGAAAAAAGTTACCTCAACATTATTATAAATTATCTGCATGACACAAATTATTACAAAGTGTCCTTATTCCCAATTCCAATATATATTATGTCAGATATCTAAAATTTGTCATGGACACACATTTGAAAACATGTTCAAGTGTGATTTACTCTCCTTTATAACTTGAGACCTACTCTCAAAATCTTTTTGATCTAAGAACCCTAAGGAAATTGCGACCTTGAAATACTGACTCTCCTTACCTGATGTTGGTTCAATAGTAAAAGCTTGATGAGACTGAATCAAAGTGATATGAAATTCGAAATCTACAGGACAGCTGCACTGCAAAGGAATAACATAATTTTTGCTGCAAAAAGAAAAAACAGAAAATATTTTTCTTTATAACTAGACCTTTTTATATCAAGAATGTAATAAACAATGACAACAGTCAACTCTGATACAGCAATTCCTATGTGGCAGTAACACACATTTCCCAAATATTAACTGCTAATCTTATGGGGTGGTAGGTACTATGATGATCTCCTCTTACATAAGAGGAAATGGAGGTACAAGAGAGGGTAAGTGTTCAGCCCAAAATGACACCACCAGTTAATGACAGATCCAAGATTGAACACAGGTCGACTGTCCAGAATGTCCATACACTGAACATCTTTGTCCTTGCCCACTCTTGAGTACTATCAGATTTATCTTACAGATCCAGGTACCCCCAGGGAAAAGGCAATCTCTGCCACACAATAGGCCCTGGGGGACCTAGGGACACTGAATAAGCGGCTTTACACAAGGTATGGGACATGTCTGGCTTTTACAGAGCTTGGGACTGGACCATGGTGAAGAAAACGCACTTTGGGTATGTTCAATTGATTTATGCCCAGAATTATTTGGTTAGAAGTCCAATAACCAGTAGAGGAACCAGACAGGGTTTGTGAATTCAGAAGTGATCTCTCAGTCAAGACTACACGATTTAGGTAAGTTTGAGGTTGCCACTTATGTACCACAGGAGTTGCTGGTGACATTTCTCCATTTTGTTGAAAATAGCTGCATTTCATCCTTCTTATGGCTGACATATCCTATGCTGTTGATATACCACTTCTTTGTTCAATTGTCCGTTGATGGACATTTAGGCTGCTTCCATGTCCAAGCTATGGTAAATAATGTTGTGAACAATGTAGAACATAAGGGGTTTTGTGCTGATGGTTCATATCTGTGGCTCTACATGCCCAAGCATAGCATTACTGGATCACACAGTATTTCCATTTTTAGTTTTGAAGGTCCCTCCAGATTGCTTTGCATATGGTCACACCAGTTTACATTCAACAGTATAATAGGGTTTCTTTTTCATGTATCTTGTCCAATACTAGTTGTTGGGGGGCTTTTTAATATGTGACATCTTACTGGAGTGAAGTGTTATCTTACTGTAGTTTTAATCTGCATATTTGAAGTGATGGTGAACATTTTTTCATTTGTCTTTTGGCCTTCTGGATATCTTCTTTGGTGAACTGTCTGCTCATTATCTACTGCTCATTTGTTAATTGGTTTCTTTTTTTTTTGTTATTGTTGAATTATGAGATTTTTAAATATAACCCCTTATCAGTTATATAATGTGAAAATATTTTCTCACACTCAACGGGGTTTTTAAAAATCATTTTGTATTTTCCTTTGCTATACAGAAGCTTTTTAATTTGACGTAATCCCAATTGTTTATTTTTGTTTTTATTCTTTTGCCATAGGGGTTGAGTCACCAAATATATCTTTTATTATTGATGTCAATGTTTTCTTCTATGTATTTTATTATTGCAGGTTTTAAATCTAAATCTTTAATCTTTTGGAGTTTATTTTGTATATGGGGTTAGTAATACAACTTCTTATTATGTGGCTTTCTAACTTTTCAACACCATTTATTCGAAACTGTCTTTTCCTCATTTTATGGTCATAGCTAGCTGTTTTATCATAGATTAGATGCTGGTATGTACATGGACTTGTTTCTGGACTTTTTTTTTAAAGTATTTTTTTTTAAAAAAAGATTTATTTATGCACACAAGAATTAGGGTGTAGGCCAGAGTTGTAGGGTGGTGAAAGGATTCACCAGAGACAGAGCGGAGAGCAGAACAGGCAGATTGACTGGAATACATTGCTAAGGGGAGCAGCAGGTGAGACAAGGGAGGTCTACTGCACCATGTGGGTTAGCTCCCTGGCCTGGGATTGAACTCGTGCTGCAGTGGCTGCTGATAGCTTCATAGGCTGAGACTTAACCCGTTGCGCCACCAGGGAAGCCCTGGACTTTTGATTCTGTTCCATTGATCCACTTATCTATTTTTGTGCCAGTACCATATTACTTTTAGTGCTGTTGCGTAAAAAGTAAAGTTTTAAGTCGGGTAACTTGGTACCTTTGTTTCTCTCCTTTTTTCTCAGGACTGCTTTTGCAATTCAAGCCTTTTGGTGGTTCCATATAAATTTCACTCTTTTGTTCAGTTTCTTTGAAAATTATTGCTGGTGTTTTGATGGAGATGCATTAAATTTGTTTATCATTTTAGGCAGGACAGTCATTTTGATTATATTAATTCTCCCCATCCATGTGAATGGAATCCTTTTCTTTCCCCTTTAGCAACATCTCACAATTCTCATCGTATAGGTCTCTTACCTCCTTTGTTGATTCTACGGTATTTAATTCTTCTTGAAGTAATCATAAATGAAATTATTTAAAAAATTTCTTTTGCTTTTGTTTATATGTATACATATATATGTATATATATGTATATGTATATATATATGTATATATATATATTGCTTGTATGTTGATTTTCTAACCTACCACTTTGCTGCATTCACTTATTTTTTCTAATAACTTTTTGATGGAGCATTTAGGATCTTCTATATATAATACATCAACTGCAAATAGCGATAGTTTCACTCCTTCTTTTCCTACTTAAATTATCTTTATTTCCCGTGTTTGTCTGATAGCTCTGGGTGAAACTTCTACTACTAAGTTAAACATCCTTGTCTTAGGCATCCTAGTCTTGGTCTCTCACTTAAGGGGAAATCTTTCAGTTTTTCACCATTGAGTATTTTACTGTCTGTTGGCTTGTGATATATGGCTTTTGTTATATTGAGGTAGGTTCCTGTTATTTCTATCATATTCAGAGTTTTTAATCATAAGTGAGTGCCAAATCTTAGTAAATGCTTTCTATGCATCTATTGATATTATCACAGGCTTATTTATCTTTACTTATGTTGATATGATATATTAACTGTCTGCATATATTATCCTTGTAGCTCTGTGGTAACTCCCACTTGATTATGGTGTATAATCCTTATGAAATGCTGTTGAATTAGATTTGCTGGTATTTTGTTGAAGATTTTTGCATAGATATTCATCAGAGATTTTGGTCTATATTTTTTCTTGCGCTGTCTTCTCCTGGCTTTAGTACTAGGGTAATGTTGACATTGTAAAATGTATTAGGGAGCATTTTAAAAACAACTTGAGCAAGATGGGCATTAGTTCTTTAAAGGTTTGATAGAATTCATTTGTAAAGCCATCTGTTCCCGGGCTTTTGTGTTTCGGAAAATTTTTGATCACTGTTTCGGTTTCCATGTTTGTGATCAGTTTGTTCAGTTTAACTGTTTCTTCCTAGGTTAGTTTTGAGAGATTATATTGATCTAGAAATTTACCAATTTCTTCAAGATTATTAAGTTTATTGGTGCAAAATTGTTCATACTAATCTCTTATGATCTTTTGTGTGTCTATGCTATCTTTTTTGTTAGCCCAGCCAGAGTTTTATCTATCTCGTTTATTATCTTGAAGAGTCAGTTCTTAGTGTCGTTTTTTGTATACTCTTTTTTTTATCTCTATGTCATATATGCCCACTCTTATTTTTATTATTCCCTTCCTTTTACTTGGAGTCTTATTTGTTTCTCTTTCTCAAGTTGCTATACATATGATATTGTTTATTAGTATTGTTCTTGCTTTTAATATGGGGTTATAATACTATTTTCTTCCCCCAAGACAACTTTGCTGTATCCTATAAATTCTGGTAATTTGTAGCACCATTGTCATTTGTCTCAAGGTACCAACATTTTAAAATTTCTGCTTTGATCTTTTTTATTCAATTGTTATGAAGCAGCATGTTGTTCCATCCTCATGTGCTTCATGTGCATAACTTTTCGTGTTTTCTTATAGTTGATTTCTAGTCTATTAGTCATAGAAGGTACTAGATTAAATTTAAATCTTTGTGGGTTTTATGAACAATTGACTTGTATCCTAAGATATGATCTATTTTTGAAATTGTTCTATGTGTACTTGAAAAATACGTATGCAGCCATGTTTGGGTAAAGTGTTCTGTCCCTTAGACCTGTTTGGTCTAGCTCGTCATTTAAAGCTGGTGTTGGTTTACATATGCTTTTTCTTGGTGATCTGTCCATCACTAAATGGGGTACTAAGGTCCACTAGGGTTATTATAATTTTTTTAAATTTTATTTATTTTTGTGTAGAAGAACTGGGGTATAGGCCAGAGGTGCCAGGGGTAAGAAGATCCACCAGAGATAGAGTGGAGAGCAGAACAGGCAGATCTACTGAAAGACACTGCTGAGGGGAACAGCGGGAGAGACAGGAGAGGTCTGCTGCTCCATGTGGGTTAGCTCCCTGGCTGGGGATCAAAATAATAGTGCTGAGACAAGTCCTAGGCCACCAGGGAGGCACCCCACCCCCCCAGCATTATTATTAATATGTTTCTTTAGTTCTGTCATTAATTGGCTTATGTATATTGGTGCCCTATCCCTAGGTGGATATGTGAGTGCTATTTTTCTTGTATTATAACTTTAATCATAATATAGTGCATTAAAAAAAATCTTCTCATCTTTCTTAGTTGAAAGTATATTTTATCAAATATAACTATAGCTGTTGCTGATATATTTTTGGTTGCCACTTGCTTGTATAATTGTCTTCCAACCTTTAAGTTATGTTTGACTTTGTTGATGAGGTAAGTTTCTTATAAATAGCAGATGGTTGAGCTTTGTTTTGCAATCCATTCAGCCACTCTATGTATTTTCACTGGTACATTCAAGTCATTTGTGTTTAAGGTGATTATTGAGATACTCCATTTTGTTATCTTTACATTTCAGTTTGTTTTTTCTTTTTATTTTTGTGAGGCCTTCTCATTACATTTTAAGTTCTATTTCCATTGTCTTACATGCTACTTCAATTATTTTTTGTTTGACGGTCTTACTGAGGTTACTATATGATGGGCGTGTGACCTGTTGGACTTTCTCTGGCTGGTTCTACTGGATTACACTGTTACTTCCCTTTCCCTTCCTTCATATTAAGTAATTTAGGTGTCTGTTGCCTCAGTATTCATTGTTATATTGCTTTGTAATAACCCCTTTGGATTTCTTTCACGTACAGCTTGGTGTTGATAAATTTTTTTAGTTTTTACTTTCCAGTGAAGTTCCTTACTCTTCCTTCTAGCTAGATTGTTCCTCTTGTTGAGTAAAGGATTCTGTACTGGAAATGTTTTTCTTTAAGCACTTTAAATATCTCTTTCCAGCTCCTTTGTGCTTGTAATGTTTCAGCAGTAAAGTATGCTGATAGTCTGATTGGTGTTCCATTATGGGTCACCCTTATTTCTTTTGATGTTTTTAATGTTATCCTTGTTGGTTTTCAACAGCTTTATTATAATGTATCTTATTGTGTGTTTGCCTCATTTTGTTTGGTACTCTTTAGGCCTTTGGATTATAATGTCTGGTTTGTCTCACAGACTGAGTTAATTTTCATAAATTATTTCTCTAAATAAATTTTCTATGTCTTTCTTTTTCTTCTCCTCCTGGGACCATCATGAAATGGATATAATTTCTCATTAAGTAGTCCCAAAGGGCTCTAACACTGTTTTCATCTTTTAAAATTCTTTTTGGCCTCTATGGAATATAGAGGAAGTGATGCTGCACTTGTTTTTTAAGGCCAAGACTAAGAGAGTAGCATTTCTTGTATCTCTTGGCATACTTACTCGAACCAAGTCACCAGTTTAGGAGACCTTGGCAGCCTGTGGATTGACACAGAGAGAACCAAGGCTCCCAGCCCTTGGCCATGCTGAGTCCCCAGATAAATGTCAACAGGTAAGTGGATCATCTTGGGGGTGGATCTTTCAGGCCCCAGTTGAGCAGCCCCAGCTTATTCATATGGAGCAGAGCTGAGCCTTCTCCATTAAGCTATGGCCAAGTTGTAGATCCACAAGCAAAACACATAATTATTATTTTGTCACTACTTATAGAGTGGCTTGTTAGTACAACAGACAAACAGACCCCCCCGCCCCCGCCAATTCTCTTTCTTTCTTCATTGGTTGCAATCTTAATTTGACAATTTTAAAGTCTTTTTTTTTTTTGCTTTTTTTTTTTGTTTTGTATTTTTGTAGTATGTACCCGTCACTGTGCTTTTATTTCAGTTAGTCCTCTTAACAATCCTAGGAGTAAGCACTAGTACTGTCTCCATTTTATGGATAATTGAACTGACCTAAAGGGAAGTCCAAGGCCCCATGTTTAGTAGGAGATGAGGTGGACATTACAGCCAGGACCCCAGAACTTGAACTCTTAACTGCTATATTATATTGCTTCTCATGGATTGCTGATTACAAATGACATTTCATTATTTACATTGCACGTCTCTATTAAATTTCTCTTTGGAACAAATCCCCCTGTACTGGGCCTCCCTGGTGGCACAGCGGTTAGGCGTTGCGCTGTGGAGCTGTTGGCAGCAGAGCCATGAGTTCAACACCCAGCCAGGGAGATTCCCATATGGCACAGCAGACCTCTCCTGCCTTGCCCACTGCTCCCCTCAGCAGTGTATTTCCATCGATCTTCCTGTTCTGCTCCCCACTCTGTCTCTGGTGAACCCTCTCACCACCCCACACCTCTGGTCTGTACCCCAGCTTGTATGCATAAATAAATAAATCTTTAAAAAAAATCCCCCTGTACTTTGTTGAGTTTTAAGAAGGTGTTTTTAGATCATGTGAGAACTATACTAGTTAGTGGATGGGAAGGGGCTGAGGAGAAGGAAGGGGGTGGGTCCTTTGCACTGGAGTTTTGGTGGAGAGTAAATAAAGCATCTGCACAAATGGAGGTGTAAAAATGTACCCCCAAATGTCAGTTACGTAAACAATTGACAAAGTATGAGGGAAAAGGAAAGACATTTCCCTTAGTTAGTTGATAGGCAATAAAGGCTCAAAAATCTTAACACCTTTTCTCTAACATTGCTAAGCTTTTTCAAGTACTGAATGCACATAGAAAGAAAGGAGGAAATACAGAGAAAGGAGGAAAAAATTACTGGCCAGTTATTTTCCTTTAGCCTTTAGCTGTAAATTGCTGTATTCAAAATGTGATCCACAAAAACAGAAAGAAATCAGACATGATGATTAGTTGCCAGATATGTCAGCTCCCCCCTACCCCCCCGCAACTCCCTAAATGGCCACAATTTGAAATGCTATAAAGAATTGAAAGTAAATTATGTTGCAAATTTCAAAGGATGCCCTTTATCTTAGATAATTTATGTTCTTATAAACTGTCATATGTTGTTTATTTTATTGTCAAAGACACAACTTATCTCACTGGAATTGGGCCTCAAACCAGAAGCATAGCGGGGCCATGAGCCTTAACAACACAATCAAATAAAAACATAAATCTACAAAAAGAAATGTTCAAATAACCAGCATTTGATCACTTCATATACTTAGAGAATGAAACACCATTCTGTTCTACACTAAGTTTAGTATGTTATTAGAGGCAAAGAACAACAAAAAATCCAAGGAGTTTTGATGTTTCTTTCTCTTGGTGGTCTGGCCTTCAAGCTCCTTTTTCGCCTTTGGCTCAAGTTCTTCCCCAACTCTACACAGTCCTCCCACTTAGTAAACGGCAGCTTACTGGCCCCTCACCCATTCCCAGAAGTTTAGGGAAAGGTAGAAATCTGGTGAGAACACCAGGAAACAATCAGAAGTAAGTGAGGCCATATCTGCAAATTTGATAAAAGAAGTGATGGCATTTGGTAATATATACCCTACTCATATTTCAAAAAAAGCCTTTTAAAAAATTTGTGGTAAAATAAAAATACCATAAAATATTCCATTTTAACCATTTTTAAGTGTACATCCGTGGCATTGAGTACATTCACATTGCTAAAGAGTCACCACCCCATCCATCTATAGAACTTACTATCCTGCAAA
The DNA here is from genome assembly GCA_004024925.1 of Scalopus aquaticus. Classification (NCBI taxonomy): domain Eukaryota; kingdom Metazoa; phylum Chordata; class Mammalia; order Eulipotyphla; family Talpidae; genus Scalopus; species Scalopus aquaticus. The sequence continues at coordinate 13,581 of PVIJ01000437.1, read as the reverse complement.
ACTGGAACTCTGTACCCATTAAAAGTCATTCTTCATGCCCTGTCCCCCACCTCCAATATTCCTCCAGCCCCTGGCAACCACCATTCTACCTTCTGTCTCTGTATTTGAGGACTTGAATAAGTGGTATCATGCAGTATAAAACACTGTTAAAAAATTAAATCTTAGCTTTCATTCAAATGAAAGTATTAATATAAATAATACATTTAATACAAAATAGCACCTTACAATTCACCAGAGTGAATTGAGTGAGGAATGAAATTCAGGGGTGGCTCATTTAAGACCAGAGGAGGCATTCAGCTGGAGACCAGAGAATGGGGAATTCTGGCATTAGGAAGAAAGTAACTGTCAGGAGAAAAGAGACAGCTAAAGTGTGATGAGAATGAAGATGAAAAGCCTCCTGCAGACTGATTGCTTTTCTGCTGAGGAAAATATAGTATTTACTCAAGAAGATTAGAGGATGCATTAAGAACCACTGGGGCTTTTTTCTTTTAGAACAGGGGACAGAAGGAACCACATGCTGACTATATTCAAATCACACTTCCTCAGAGCTAGAAGACCTCTTAGTGCCTGCACTGAAACAGCAGCACCCCAGCTGCCAGCTACCATCCTTGAGACTTACCCACCAGCAATTATTAAAACAAAAAGCTAACAAGACAGCAGAATAAGAAATGCATTTTTAAAGCAAAACATCTGAAATTCAAATCCTTTTGGTTTTAAAATCACACTATTTTAATATGCAATTTTAATTTAATATTTTAATAATCACAATATCTAAGAATTTGGGTGAGAAATTTATGGCATATTTATGAGAAAGCAACTATTTAAGAAAAGTCATAATTCATTTGACCGGTTGCAAGTTATTCTAAATATTTTGACAAGCATTAAATAAGCACATCCTACAAAGCACATAAAAAGTGCATGTAGGAAAAAGTGCGTGTGTGTGTGCATGTGAATGCATGTGTGTGAGTGTGATAATGGGAATCAGAGGACAGCAGCAGCAGTGGCCACGTGAAGTATCCTGTAGTTTTGAAAGTGAATTTGGCAAGTAAGCAAACCAAACAAAGAGGAGTACCCAGAAACACTTTCGATTTTGGGGTGTCGCTTCAGGACTGAAATCCATCCACATTTTTGCTTTGGACTCTTCCAGGAATGTGCTTTGGGTAGACACTGAAACTCCTTATGTTACATTCCTAAATATTAGAATTGGGAATTCATTCATGAATACTTTTTTAAAGAACATTTTAAGTTTCTTATTGCTTAACCTAGGAGACCAACGTGGTTATTTCATATAAGTCACAAAATGTAGATGTTACTGAATGTAACATTCATTACTGAATGTAATGTATTATTTCATGAATTTATACAAAGATTAGAAAACCCAAAACAAGAAAAATACTCCATCTTTAATTACTGCCAATTTTAATTACTAAGTACACATGGTCATTTATTTGCCCTAGATGCTGATCTTAAATGTATGCCACTTCTTCCTTAGCCCCCTGCAAAGCAATTAAGCAATTTTCTAATTCAAACTTGCACACATCTAAGGAATAAAAGCAGAATATTACAATTTTCAAGTTAGGCTTTAATAGTCAACAATGGTTTATCCCATTTTTTTTTTTTTGCCTTTTGGTTGCTTTTTCTAGGAGTTCAAAGTCTAGATTTTTAAATTTTGTAGGAAAACTTTAAAAGAAAATGATGGTCTTCCACTAAAAGTTCCTTGTGTTGACTGTCTTAAGTTGACATTCCTTCTTCTACTTCTGAAGAAAGAAGCATTTATGCCCATTTGTTACTATTAATATAGATCCCTATGGTTTAGAGATTGGATGGTTTTCTTTACCTACTAAAATTCGTAAAAACACTATGTCAAGATGAGTAACAAACTTGACAGTAGATCAGAAAAGGGATAGTAAATCAAGTAATTTTAACAAAAAATGGGAGATATTTTTATACAGTAAAAATCCAGTTTGTTGTTAGGAGACAGTGATTATTTTACCTGATTATTATCCATATACACTAGTAGGGGCGCAGGTAAAGAACAAGTGTATTCATGGATGTAGGGTAAATGGGAGTGACCAGGTTTTTCCGCCCTCTCACTATTAGCATCAGTGATTGACACCTGCAGTCTGACACACGTGCCTGATGGCAGCACCTCCAGTGTGCTGTGCGCATGTGCACCTGAGCGGAGAGCCGGCGCTTATAAGGGCAGTGTCAGAGAGGATGGTGGAGAGCACTGGGGGATGGCTAAGAGGAGAAAGAGCGTGTAGGAATTCGCAGGGGGCTCAGGTTGCTGTCTCTCTGGTGGCTTGTTTCCCCTAACCTGTGGGGATGATGCCAAGGGCTCCAAGTTTCTCTTTCAAGGTGCCTGAACCAACGATGAACCTACAAAGCCTGGGATGGTTGCAGAACGATGGGCTTGTCCCTCTTATTGGAATGTTTCCATAAAATGCTGCTGTTCCTTGAAATCAGCTTTGAGCTTAGGACTCATAAGTTGAGTCCTTAGTACGAGTAGGGAGTGTATTTCCTTTGACAAGATGAAAAATGTGAATTTATTCTTGAGATCAGAAACCTCCACTTTGGGGCTCAGGCGCTTGGCCCCCAGAGCCCTGCTTGCAGGCAGTTCAAGAAGCAGCAGCAGCAGGTGGCAGGCATTTACTGCAGTAAAATGGCCAGTGGCCCCACTGGGGCTGAGGCTGCTGGCAGAGGCCGGCAGTGACGGCGGACGACAGTGGTTCCCTGGCACGCAGTCCAGAGCACGCAGCTCCAGTGCTGTGGCTCCCTCCAGCTGCAGGCAGCAGAGGGGCTGTGGATTTGGTGCCTGGACCGTGGAATGGACTGATCAGGTGTGAGCATGAGCTGATCGGTAAATGGTCCAATCAGTCATAGGATTGAAATGGGTCCAATTAGACCGTTAGGTGGGGGACCCTGAAGGAGAGATAAGGCAGGGCAGGAGCCAGCTCGGTACTGGACTCTCCGAGGCACACACTCAGATGGCTGCACTCCAGCACTCCTTGAGACTTGCTTGGACTCACTTGCTTGGAATGGATGTTCTCAGACACACCCAGCAGCTGACCTCGAAAGAAGGAAGAGAACCTGAAAAGCTTCACAGAGAAGCCAAAGAGCTTCACAGAGGTTGGGCTGGCTGTACCTGCCTTTGACATCACCTGAAAGGAGCACCAGGCCTCAGGCCTGGTGTCTCAAAGAGCTGTTTGTTGTTGGTGTGAGCTAACAGCTCACTAAGAGTTGTAGCACTAGTGACTAGTAGTGACGGGTGCTGTCGATGGTGACAGGTACTTTGTGTCTGGGTGTAAAGTAAATGAAGATTGCTCAGGCTTTTATGCCACTGGCCTCTGTGCTATCACCTATGGCCTTGCAGGAGGCTCTTGGGAGCGTGGGTGTGGGGCACAGATGCCTGACGGTGGACACCTGGAGGATGCTGGGGGATGGTGTGGGCATGTGTAAGTGGGCACACCTGGGCCTGAGGCTGGGGCCATACTGGCGGTGTCACTTGCAGAACAGCTACGGTGAGCGGCTACGAGGGGATGAGTGATGGCTGTGAGAAGAGACCACAAGAGAAAGCCAGAGAGTCCAAAGGGAAAGAGTAAAGATTTTCTGGCCTCCCAGCCCCCCAGCCCCCTTGCCCCTGCTCGTGTGCCTGGTTGCTGGCACTACACTGGGCTGCCTGAGAGCTGTTAATCATCCAGCAGTGCCTCCCGGTGCTGCGGCCACCACTGCTGTTCTGGTGCAGCAGCCAGTGCTGTCCACCCTGACTTTCAGGCTATTGCTGGGGGTGCTGTGGTATCATCTCAGCAGCCCCGCCTATAAGCACCTCCAGCTGTGGTGAGCTGGACCCTGGCCCACTGCTTTTGCCAGCAGCACAAGCTCCAGGCCCTCATTGACGGGGCAATGCCATCTTGGATGAGCAGCCTTTTGTTTAGAACCTTTGGACACTGTGGGCACTATCTGGGGTGACACAGACAGACACTTGTGGCCTTGAACTCCTTGTTTCCCCCATTTGTTAAATAAGCCCCACTGTTGTTCCTGAGCCTGAGTGGTTTTGCAATTGTGCATGAAGGTGCAGAATGCACAGTGACATGTCCTTTACTGGGCACTGTCCTTTGTAGGCTATAGCCGCCCCCACCCCCAGCTCTCTGGTTCATTCTCAGTAGGCGCGCCTCCAAAAATCCTTCTAAAGTTCAATTTGGTAGTCTTACCCTGATGCCTTCACACTAACCCAGTTACAGCTCACACAGAGGTCCTTTATTGACATAATTCAAGATGGGACCCAGTTGTTGCCTACGCTGGATCCCAACTTACACAAGTCTTTCCCTCTCACTGCTAGTTCTAGAACACGCATTCTCCCATGACCTGGATGCTTTCCACGCCAAGAACAGTGAGAGAATGTGGTTTCTTCCAGATATCCTTCTCTGACCGTGGTTATTCCCACACTTTCTAAAACAAGTCATGGAGTTCACTGCCTAAGGAAAAGCATCCTTTGGTAAATTCTTAACCTTATCATGCGAAAGTTCCAGAGACTAAAATATCCTGGCTTTGGAATGGAGTCGCTGGGGACCTCTCCTGTTGGTGTTGTAAATGAGGCCCCGTGGTCTACAGCACATCTGTAGCCCTGAGAGGAACATGACAGCATTGCCCATGGGGCCAGGTCCAGAGCAGAAAATGGAGAAGTGATGGGAAATCCAGGTGACTTTCATGTAAGCTTGTCCATCACACACTAACCAACTGTTCAACAGAGTCCAACAGAGTCAACCTGGTGCAAGGAAGACCAGTGGATGTCACGTGGAGAGCAACTGGATTTGTTCCAGAATTTAACCAGTTCTATTGTGCCAAGTAGACATTGCTGAAAAAGTTGCAGAGCATGATGAATTAACATGACTCTTTTTAGAACCATGGGAATGGAAAGACAGAAAACATGAAATACCAAATGGAAGCATGTTCTTATTTGCTTGTGGGAAGGGCAATGTTATATTTTATCTACAGTAGCCTCTAAGATAGGAAGAGATTAAAAAAATTAATCAGCAATGATGGAGAGGTTCACTTAGTTACAAACACCGTTTCAACCTACAGGAAAGAAGAGCTGAAACTCCTATGCATTCCTACAGTGTTTGATTTATGGATTTTGGACAGAAACTCTAATGCAACTTTTTGTAACGTACAGAAGCCAAAATGCTTTTTACCAGATCTTATGCCACCAAGGCTGTTTACAGGTAGTTGGCAAGTGTTCACAGATAATTTTGCCTCGGTAAGGGCAATTTACAATCAACAAAGTCAGCCAATCAAAATGCAGTTGATGAATATATACAAATCTACTTCAGAGCTCTGTGGAAAATTCACTCAGGTGCTATCCAGACCACAGAGATTCTCCCTAAGTTGCTTCTCCCTAAAGGCATGTAAGGAAGCAAACTTCCTGATATTGAATGCAACTTCTACAACTCCTGGCAGTTTTATCCAAATGGATTTTATATGCAAAGAGAAAACACAGCCTTCTGAGTCTACTTTCTGCTGAATTTGTGTTCTCTCCTCACTGTTCTTCTCCACAATGTATAGCATTTCTTCAATCGCTATAGAAAAACTCACTTTGCTCACAGCACTGCATTGCCTTTTATCCTTTTCAGTTTCTTTATTGAAAGTCCTCACAGGCCAGGCAGGGGACAGTGAGTGAAGAGGGGAAGGCATGAGGCTATAGAGAAGTGTGGAGATTGTGGCAAGCAGGCAATGGCACTGCCCTTTACAAAGGTGGCTTCTAGCCAGTCCTAGCTGAGCTTATCGTGACCATGCAGAGTTGCTGCATCTTCCTTTTTTTTTTTAGGGGAGAGAAGTAGAAATGTAAATGTTTATGTAAAATCTTGATTTTCAAATATTTAAAAAACTCTGAACTACTTTCACATGGACCAAACCAAGGGAGTCAGCAGTTTAATTAAATCAGAAGCCACAAACTACAGGCCGGTAAATCTAGAATGAATGAATGGATGGCTGGATGAATGATGAAGCGATGGCAGGGATTAAAAAAGTTTCAAGGAGCAAGATTTGGGGGTTGGTGCATCAATTCTTCATTCCCTTCCAACAATCTAAAACTTCCTTAGAAAACTGTCCTGGGTTTTATATTTTCTATAAAATGGAAATAATGAGTTACAGATTGGTAAGACTGAGGTTGAGGGGCTGAGAAGGAAGTAGAATGAGCTAGAGACAAAATTGCAGTAGAGTCAGTGGTCCCATCTCTTAAAGACACAGGGACAAGTGGGTGGTGGAGTTAAAGGAGGCACCGACCAGGAGCTGACCTCTGGGGTTGGGGGCAGGATGGGTAGGAAAAGATGAATGAAGTTGGGAAAAGAGCAGTGAGGCAGCATTTGGAGGTTGTAGGGTAAATGAAGTTATGAGGCTTTTGCCACCTTCCTGCTGCTTGCATGGGTGCTGGGGGCCAAGGGGTGTGAGGGAGGGACACCTGGGCCCAGAGAGCACAGGTGTGCGCACGTGTTCATGTTCACATCTGTGCTGAGAAGCCAGGGATAAAAGGGCAGAGTCACTCTGGGACTATAGCTAGGAGAGGACCATTCTGAGGTGAGACTATGAGACAACATGAGAATGAGAATGCCAGTGAGAGTCCAGAGAAAGAGTGCAAAGATTTGCTAGGGGCTGGGAGGCCTGCCAGCCTCCCGGCCCCCATGCCCAACCAGCACCTGCCTCCTTGCATGCCAGCTTCCCTGCCTGGTGTGCCTATGTGCCTGGTTCCCTGAGCGAGCATTAAAGGCCTATAAAATCCACTGAGGGCTCCAGGGACTCTGCATGAATAGATAGTGAGCCTTCCCCATGCATGCCTGCACTAGAGAGGTGCATCCATTTCTGCTCCCATAGCCTGATCTCACATGCAGCCCCTGCAGAAATGAATCAAGCAGTGCTGTGGGTTATTTTTTTTTTTTTTTCACTGCTGAGGGGAGCAGTGAGCGAGGCAGGAAAGGTCTGCCGCACTATGTGGGACTCTCCCTGGCCGGGCGTTGAACTCGCATCACGCGCCAAAGACAGCTCCACAGTGCAGCGCTCAACCGCTGTGCCACCAGGGAGGCCCAGTGCTGTGGGTTATTTATGTGCACATGGGAGGGGGAGGAGCATCATGTTGAGGCAGGAAAAGAGCAGGAGCCAGACTGGAATTTAGCACTGAAGGGATGTCCCAAGAGGCCTCACCCAGAAGAAAATACTGTGAGAGCAACAAAAATGAGATTGGAAGTTTGGAGATCACAGTGAGTATAAAGACCAGAAATAGGGTGATTGCATCTTCTTCTACACCTGAGCAGTGGTTTGCATGGGGTTGTACTTCATCACTGGTAACGTGGTACATGGCAGTATTCAAAAGCAGACTGATGTCTAGTAGGTTTTCTTGTCTTTAGAAAATTTTCTACAAACAATGACCTCCCATTTTTGCTTGTATGTGGGCTGGACCATTCTCACCTACCACCCTCCAGAGTTCTGGGAGAATTCCTGGGCCTTCTTGTGCCCCTGTCTGCCCTGGCAAGGAAAGCAGCCCTGCATGCACCAGGTTCAATTTTGCAGTCCAATAAAACTTAGTCTTAGAAAATTCCCCTGTGTACATCAGCCCTACATAGTCCCATTGTGACTCAGTTCCCCTGAAGAGCATCAGCTTTGCCAGCAGACAGCCCAGAGCAGCTCACCTACTCATGGCATCCACACCTCACCCCAGAGAAGTGCAAATTCAGGCTGACAAGTGGCTGTGCAAATCAGGACCCAGTCTGCTTAATGCAGAGTTGCAGGCGATGCTGCTGGCACTCTTCCTCACTAGCTAGTGCACCTGTCACCTGGCTCTGGGCACGCCATGACTTGACATCCAAAGAAGTGCCCTGGGCTATGGGGTTGGGCACCCCATCCCTACCCTCCACTCCTCTGTGGGTTATGACTTAATAAATCATGTGTAATGTATCCTGTGTCTGTTTCAAAGGAGGCTGACCTAAGACCCTATGCCTCATTGAGATATTTGCAATTGTACCCTATTTTTGACCTGTCCCAGGCCCTCTCTTTTCTCAAGAGTGCCTGGCTCACCACAGCAGTTCTGGCCATAACCTCTACTTCTCTGCCCAGAGCTGCCAGAGTGAGGTTTCTAAACAGTAGGTACATCTTGTCATTTCTCTTTAAAACTTTAAGTGATGGTCTCAGAGTAAAAATCCATATCTCCCAGCAAAGTCTTCACACTCAGCCCTTTCCCCACTTCCCCTGCCACACCTCTGGCAATCCATGTCTAGTCACACGAATGTTCTACACAGGCCCCAAGGTGCTGTGCCATCTCCCAAATATGACTCTGCTCAACCTACTGCCCTGCCTGAAACACCTACACTCTGTGTCCTTCCTCTGCAGGCTGATTTCAAATTATACACTGTCAACAAATTTTTACAAAAGTCATATCACTGAAATAAAATTAGTCATTTCCTATCAATTTGTATGTGTTCAACACAAATATAACAGTCAAATTCTAATTTTGGCTCTAGTTTTTTTGTAATCTGCAATAAATTGATGTTTACATCATGAAATGCATGCCAAAAGGCCTATGGTTAATACCTGTAAAAAATCAAGTCATAGACTATTTCTTAGATTTCTTCCCTTGTCTCTTGTACAGCTGTTCAGAAACATCTCTGGGGAGTGTCCAGCAGTAGTCAGCCAGCATTTTAGGGGACCGTTTTCCCTGGTATCTTTGTTCCATTGATGCGATATCTTGATGAAAATGTCCGCCATGTTTATCACTAACCATACCACAGTTTTCAGAGAAGAAATCCAGATGGGAATGAAGGAAGCAGATCTTTAGAGATATATTGCAGCCAAGTTTCTGATACTGCCTCAGCATGTCTTCTACTAGTTCCTTGTAGTTTTTTGCCCTAACATTCCCAAGAAAGTTTGTAGACACTAGGAGAAAAGCATTCCATGCTTGTTTCGCATCACCCTGCAGCAAGTTGTTGAACCAGTCATCTCAATGCAGACAGAAGGTTTGGGTAGACTATTCTCGACTTCTTTGGCTTCATTATTCCGCCAGAAAGAGGAGGAACCAAGCAGAAGTAACAGTCTTTTATGTGGTTGCTTGGCTCTCTCCACACCATGGGGACTGCAAACAGCATAGATGGACTTTTGCCATTTCACCACTGTGAAAGCTGTGATGTCCATGGAGCACAGCATATATGCGGGGCCCAAGGCTTGTCTTGTTGACCAACCTTGCATCTGATGTCAAGATGGTAAGCCTTCTTCACTTGAGAAGTGATAATTTCCTTCTGGTTGGCAAATGTCACTTGCCCACAAATATAGCAGAAATTATCCATGCTATTAACACACTTTTGAGGCATTACTGTTCTGTATTGTGCCTAAATGGATAAAATAATAACAGTTCTATGGAACAGTAGCTTCAACTGTCTTGCACCAAGTCTGAAATATTTTTTTTTTATTTATACATACAAGCTGGGGTACAGGCCAGAGATGTGGGGCGGCGAGAGGGTTCACCAGAGACAGAGCGGGTAGCAGAACAGGCAGATCAGAAATACACTGCTGAGGGGAGCAGCGGGTGAGGCAGGAGAGGTCTGCCGCACCATGTGGGATTCTCCCCGGCCGGGCGTCAAACTCGCGTCGCCGCTGCTGACAGCTCCACAGCACAGCGCTCAACCGCTGCACCACCGGGGAGGCCCCAAGTCTGAAATATTTTCAATGCTCAACCTTACCGACAGGGCTTTTTATAGTGCACTGCTGACGTCAGCTTACTTCAGCAGCCGCCTGGCAGTAGTATGGCATTGCATCAGAAAATGATACAATCAACTCTGGATGATGTGTGCATGATGGTATTATGCAATGCAATGCAATAGTACATTATTCTAGGCTGATTTAGGATGATGCTGCAGTCCTACTGGATAAATGTACATGGTGAAACATATAAATGAATTATATGAAATATCTTCAAACTGAGAGCTAATAAAAAATTTTCAGGATTATATTCATGTTCAGCACACCAAGATACTACAGACTGGGGCCTTTTAAAGTCAGTTATGATCTCACTGTTGATCAGTGATATCCTTCAGAATTGAGCTCTGACATGCTCTCCTCTAGGAAGTCTTGTATGACACCCCTCCACCCCTGCCCTGCCCAGTGAGTCCCACTCACATAACACCGAGCGGGGTTAAGAAGCCTCCCTCAGAGTACACTGACTTCGAAATCAGAATACAACTCATTATGCTATCAGGTCTTAATCAGCTCTGCATCCTTAGTACTCAACATTAAGCCTGGCAAATAATAGGCATTCAACAAAGGCTTTTTGAGTGACTGAATGCTGAGTAAAGAACCTACTCAAGTGATCCTTGTGCACTCCAAGGTAGCCCAGGATTAGTCGAGAACATTCCCAGTGAAAACCCACTCAATATGTACCCCCTGTCCTAACTTCAACTTTAGACTTTCTGGATTGAATTCAGTGTAGGACAGGTTTGGGTAGCTAAAAGTTGGAAAAAAGCCACTGAGGACAGTGCATCAAGTCTTGGGAAATCACTGCCTGCTGCCAGGATGTTTACAGAAAAACAAACTAAATATTATAATAATTCAGTTTAATAAACTGTTTGAAATTTTCATTCTTATTACAAATGAAGGGCATTGTGTACAGAACAGCTTGGGAAAGCCTCTTGGGGTGTTTGTAGAACTGTGTTTTAAGAACTAAGACTGATGTCTGCATTATAAAGCATATCATTCTCATGAGTTTATTAAACTATTGTCCTCAATTCATCAGCCTGGCTTAAGGTACAAACAAAAAGTAATTTGTGGAGGGAAGAAAAAGAGGAAAGAATGGAGGGAGGAGGAAGGAATAAAGAAAAAATAAGCTAGGAAGGTAGTTGTTCCTTACTGCTTTGATTTTGGTAAAAGTCATTATATTTACCCACGCAGAGGAAATAGCTAGATTTGCCCTCAAAATGCAGAGAGTGAGTCCTGCCAGGATGAATTCACCTTTGTTAAACTCAGGATCACATAATCCTGAGAGCAGTGAACACAGGAAGGGCTGATGCTGGGGTGGGGGAGGTACTGCAAGAACATTCTGGCAGAATGTTCTGGTGAAAATCAATTCAGAATGGAAGAGTAAGGGGCCAAGAATATATGGCACCAAAAATACAGCAGTCTGAGAAGGGCCATGAGTAGGAAAAACGGGCATTCCCATGCACTGCAAGTGGGTGTGTGGATGGGGACTGCCACTGTGGACAACAATTTGGCACCTAGACCCCCAGCCCCTGTGCTGGGCCTGAGATCCCACTAGAGGCGCGTATCCTGGAGAAGCTCCAGAACACGAGGGCCAGCCCAGGTTCCAGGAAGCATCACAGCAGCAGTGGCCACAGCAAAAAAACAAAAACATGGGGACAACCCAGCAGCGCATTAGTAGCAGAGCAGACAGAAGATGGTGGTAAATCTACACAGTGCCGACTACAGGCAGCCGTGAGTGATAGTTACAGTCACTGACATGGCTGAAGCACAAAAATGTGGTGAATTTAAAAGCAAGATATGAAAGAACTTACAACATGATTCCGTTTATATGAAGATCAAACACTGGCAAATAAACAATGTGTTATTTGGGGATATGTAAGTATGTGTTAAAAGTATTAAACCAAAGAAATGATGATCGAAAAATTCAGAACAGAGGTGGCAAAGTTACTGGTAATGTTTTCTGTTTTAATGTCTTAAAACCAGTATTTATTATATTATTATTCTTTAAACTGTCTATATTTTACCCATATTTGTATATATTATTTATAATTCTTAAAGAGTTATATAAAGAAAAATTAAGAGAGATGGTGGTAAGTCAGAAGTTTGCAGAAGACATGAGGGTTGGGGCATGGGGTCACACATTGCTGAACCAAAGCAACTGATCTAGATCTGAAGTCTGGTGTTTCACTCAAGGACAACATCTGGCACTAAAAAAGGAAGTGCCTCAAGATCAGACATGTTGGTCCCGGAACCTCTTGCACCACCACAAGGCTTCAGTTGTCCCTCTCTCAAACTCCATCAACCCAGTCATCAGCTGATGCAGTTGCTAATGATTATCTGCTCACTGCTGCCTGTAGGAGCTTAAGCTTTCACCCCCATAAGCCTGCTGAAGCCACAGTCTTGGACAGCACATGGACCTACATCAAGAGGCATGTAGAATTTGCCAGTTGCTGACTGGATTAAAATTTTTTAGTGCCCCTTCATAACCTACAAGATGTAGTCCATGCTCTTCGCTGCCACCAAGCCCTGTACATGCTATTTCCCTGGCTTGAATGTCATCCTCATACCCCAAGCCAAGGTGTCCTCTTAGGATAACAAGATGTCACCCCCTTCTGAACAAGGGTTTTCCCCATCTAGAGAGCTGTGTCAGTTAACTGGTCCCTCTGCTCAGACCCTATGTATGTGTCTATCACAGCACTTACCAATTGGTATAATTAATTGATGATATGGTTCTTTTCCCATTAAATTCTAAGATCTGTAGGTTCAGAAATTTTTGTCATGGGTGACTTTAAAACTATCAATCAATTGGGACTTCACAGGTAGATCTCAGTTGAAGTGGCCATAAGACTGAGCCAACCCCCAACCTAAAGTGCTAGGTATTGACATTTAAGTTACTGAACCATTGGGAGGGGAAGGAAGGGCAGAAGAGGGGTCAGGAAGCTGGAATGGAGAGATGGGGCTCAACAAGTGTTTATTTCCTAACTGGTACAGAAGTATTTCAATATTTTAACAACTGACATGGCCATTAAGTGTCAATATCTGACAACTCAATATCCATATTTTTTATATATCCTAGGGCCAGACAGCTCTGTTCCTGGTAGTATTTAATACATATTTACTGAAAGAAAAAAGACATGGCTTAAATTACAATTGGACTCATTAACCATTTCCCCCAACAAGAAGGAGGTAGGGGATCTGTGATTTGGTCCCTATGTTGACTTTCTCCTATCTGTGCCTTCCCTGCATCCACTTTCCCTTCATCTAAACATAGAGATCGATTAATAGATGGGCACAAGATCCAAGTTGGATCACTAGGACTCAATCCTGGGACTCTTGCTTAAACAACCTCAACCTTTACAGCTACTCTAACCACATCTGCTGCCAGCAGTATGCACAGCTTCTAACAGCTGCCTTGTCCCCATGAGAGGCAGCCTGCCCAGAAAGCACCAGGAGAACCAAGATAGAGAAGAGCCCATGTTCTGCAACCTGATCTAAACTCCTAGATCCAGCCATGCCTGAAGGCCAACCTGGTACCTTTCAGTTAAAGGACCTGATACATTTCTTTTCTTTTTTTTTTTTTAAGAGTTTTCAGTTAAGCCATGGCTGAAAACTTTTTTTTTTTAAAGATTTATTTATTAATGCATACAAGAACTGGGGTGTAGGCCAGAGGTGTGGGGTGGTGAGAGGATTCACTAGAGACAGAGTGGGGAGCAGAACAGGCAGACTGACTGAAGTATACTGCTGAGGGGAGCAGTGGGCGAGGCAGGAGAGGTCCATTGCAACATGTGGGAATCTCCCTGGCCGGGTATTGAACTCCTGCTGCAGTGGCTCTGGATAGCTTCATAGTGC